>ML381130.1:0-67670 GCA_005239525.1 Nicotiana knightiana
AAAGCACATAAAATGCGAGGTATATAATGCTTAAAATCACGAATTCTAGCCACACATCAACAGGCAGTGTGAGCAACTGCGTCAGGGGGAGCTATCAGTGACGTAGTATGAGATGTGGTTTTCAGAGTTGGCTCGTCATACCACCGAGTTGGTTCCTACCGATAGGGAGAGGATTAGGAGGTTCGTGGATGGCCTCACTTATCAGCTCCGCCTTTTTATGACTCGGGAGAGGGTATCAGGTGCTACCTTCGAGCAGGTTGTTGATATTGCTCGAGATATTGAGTCGGTTTGCCTCCAGGAGCAAGAGGAGAGGGAGGCCAAAAAGCCTCATGGATCGGGTGGTTCTAGTGGTGTTCCTTTTAGGGGGCAGTTTCAGCATGGTAGAGGCTGTACATTCAGGGCATGGTCCCTGCAGTTCTCAGTCGGGCCGTTCTTTATTCGGTGCCCTTCCAGCCCAAAGCGCAGCTCGAGCACCACCAATCCAGAGTTCCTCTATGCATGATTCTTCTAGTGGCTATTCTGGTGCCAAGGGTTACTATCAGTTCCCGTCTCCAGCTCCAGGGAGTTGTTTTGAGTGCGGAGAGTTTGGGCACATGTGGAGGCAGTGTCCCCGCCGTTTTGGTGGTTCTTCTTAGCAGAGGGGCCAACCCTCAACTTCAGCTCTAGTTACCTCACCACCCACCCAAATAGCTAGAGGTAGGGGCCTGACCGCCAGGGGCCGCCCTAGAGGGGGAGGTCGTGCAGGTGGAGGCCAGGGTCGTATCTATGCACTTCCAGCCAGACCAGATGCTATGGCCTCCGATGCAGTGATCACAGGTATTGTCTCAGATTGTCGCCGAGATGATTTGGCTTTATTTGACCCTGGCTCTACATATTCCTATGTTTCATCATATTTTTCCCATTTTCTAGATATGCCCTGTGAGTCTCTAGTTACATCGGTTCATGTGTCGACTCCGGTGGGCGATACTATTCTTGTGGACCGTGTTAATCGGTCATGATAATATCTATTGGGGGTCTGGAGACCCGAGTGGACCTATTGTTACTTAGCATGGTTGATTTTGACGTGATATTGGGTATGGATTGTCTATCTCCGTGTCATTCTGTTCTTGATTTTCACGCTAAGACTGTGACCTTATCTATGCCAGGATTTTCGAGGTTTGAGTGGAGAGGTTCTTCTTAGTATGTGCTTAGCAGGGTGATTTCCTACCTGAAGGCTCAGCGTATGGTTGAAAAAGGGTGTTTATCGTATTTGGCTTTTGTGAGGGATGTCAGTGGAGAGACTCCCATTATTGATTCGGTTCCAGTGGTTCGTGATTTTCCGGACGTGTTTCCTGCAGACTTGCCAGGCATGCCACCTGACAGGGACATTGATTTTGGTATTGATCTGGTGCCAGGCACTCAGCCTATCTCTATTCCACCTTATCGTATGTCACCAGCGGAGTTGAAGGAATTAAAGGAGCAGCTTCAGGAACTCCTAGATAAGGGGTTCATTTGGCCTAGTGTGTCACCTTGGGGTGCTCCGGTGTTGTTTGTGAAGAAGAAGGATGGTTCTATGCGTATGTGTATTGATTATCGGCAGCTGAACAAGGTTACGGTGAAGAACCGGTATCCCTTGCCTCGTATAGATGACTTGTTTTATCAGTTGCAGGGTGCCAGGGTATTTTCCAAGGTTGACTTGCATTCTGGCTATCATCAGTTGAAGATTCGGGGGCCCGACATCCCGAAGACTGCCTTCAAGACTATGTACGGTCATTATGAGTTTCTGGTTATGTCCCGAAAGCTGACCAATGCCCCAGCAGCCTTTATGCACTTGATGCACAGTATGTTCCGGCCTTATCTTGACTCCTTCGTCATCATGTTTATTAACGATATCTTGGTGTATTCCCGATCTCGGGATGATAATGAGCAGCATTTGAGAGTTGTGCTTCAGACCTTGAGAGAGAAGAAGTTGTATGCAAAATTTTTGAAGTGTGAGTTCTGGCTTGATTCAGTAGCGTTCTTGGGGCACGTGGTGTCTAGTGAGGGTATTCAGGTTGATCCGAAGAAGATAGAAGCGGTGCAGAGCTGGCCTACACCGTCATCAGCTACCGAGATTCGTAGTTTCCTTTGTTTGGTAGGGTACTATCGTCGTTTTGTAGAGGGATTTTCATCTATTGCACCACTTATGACCAGGCTGACCTAGAAAGGTGCTCAGTTCAGGTGGACTGAGGAGTGTGAGGAGAGCATTCAGAAGCTCAAGTCATCTTTGACTATAGCTCTGGTGCTGGTTTTGCCTACGAGTTTAGGTTCTTATACAGATTACTGTGACGCCTCGAGAGTTGGCCTTGGAGCGGTTTTGATGCAGGACGGTAGGGTGATTATTTGAAGGTGCACGAGAAGAATTATCCAGTGCACGATCTTGAGCTAGCAGCTATTGTCCACACCTTGAAGATTTAGTGTCATTATTTGTATGGAGTGCATTGTGAGATTTTCACTGATCACCGTAGTTTGCAGTATCTGCTTAAGAAGATGGACCTGAATTTGCGTCAGAGGAGATGGTTGGAGCTCCTCAAGGATTATGACCTCACTATTCTATATCATCCGGGGAAGGCCAATGTAGTGGCCGATGCCCTGAGTCGCAGAGTAGAGAGTTTGGGGAGTCTAGCCTACCTTCCAGAAGTAGAGCGACCTTTAGCACTTGATGTTCAGGATTTAGCGGGTCAGTTGGTGAGATTGGATCTATTAGAGCCCCCGCGGTTATTGGCTTGTGTAGACTCCAGGTCTTTTCTTTATGATCAGATTAGAGAACGACAATGTGATGATCCACACTTGCTCGTTCTTCAGGATAGGGTCCTTCGCGGTGATGCCAGGGATGTGGTTATTGGTAATTATAGGTCATGAGGATGCAGGGCCGGATTTGCATTCCCAATGTGGATGGACTTCGAGATTTGATTCTAGCTGAGGCCCATAGTTTGCGGTACTCCATCCATATGGGTGCCGTAAAGATGTATCAGGATCTGAGACAACATTATTGGTGAGGCGGATGAAGAGGGATATTGTTGAGTTCGTGGCTCGGTGTCTCAACTGTCAGCAGGTCAAGTATGAGCACCATAGGCCGGGTGGATTTCTTTAGAGATTAGATATTCTTGAGTGGAAGTGGGAGCGTATCACCATGAACTTCGTAGTTGGTCTTCCACGGACTTCGAGGAGGTTTGATGCTATATGGGTTATTGTGAATCGGTTGATCAAATCCGTGCACTTCATGCTTTTTGGTAATACTTATTCTTTGGAGCGGTTAGTAGAGATTTATATCAGGGAGACGATTGCATAGGGTTCCAGTTTCTATCATTTCCGACAGAGGTACTCAGTTCACATCTCAGTTTTGGAGGGTCGTGCAGAGGGAATTAGGTACTCAAGTTGAGTTGAGCACAACGTTTCATCCTCAAACCGACGGGAAGTCAGAGCATACTATTCAAATTCTGGAGGACATATTGCGTGTGTGTGTCATTGATTTTGTGGGTTCATGGGACCAATTTCTGCCACTCGCGGAGTTTGCATATAATAATAGTTATTTGTCGAGTATCCAGATGGCTCCGTATGAGGCTTTATATGGTAGGAGGTGTAGATCTCCGGTTGGTTGGTTTGAGTCGGGCGAGGCTAGGCTATTGGGCACAGACATGGTTCAGGACGCGTTGGGTAAGATGAAGTTGATTCAGAAGCGGCTTCGTACGGCACAGTCTAGGCAGAAGAGTTATGTGGACCGGGAGGTCCGAGATGTGTATTTCATGGTTGGGGAAAGGTGCTGCTGAAGGTGTCACCCATGAAGGGTGTTATGAGGTTCGTGAAGAGGGGAAAGTTGAGTCCCCGGTTCATTGGGCTATTTGAGGTGCTTTAGAGGATTGGGGAGGTGGCTTATAGACTTGCCTTGCCACCCAGCTTATCGATTATTCATCTGGTGTTCCATGTTTCGATGCTCCGGAAGTATGTTGGTGAAACGTCTCATGTTTTGAACTTTAGCACGATTCAGCTCGAGGGTGATATATCATATGAGGTAGAGCCAGTGGCTATTTTGGGTCGTTAGGTCAGAAAGCTGAGGTCTAAGGATATAGCTTCAGTGAAGGTTCGGTGGAGAAGACAGCCGGTGAAGGATGCCACCTGGGAGACGGAGCGGGAGATGCAGATCAGATATCTTCACTTATTTGAGACTCCAGATATGTTTATAGACCAGTTCGAGGACGAACATTTGTTTAAGAGGAGGGGATGTAACGACCCGTCCGGTCGTTCCATGAGATTAGCCCCGTTTTCCCTATTTCTACTTTATTATATGTTGTTTAGCCTGATTTTTGTCGTGTTGAGTCGGTTGGTTCGGGTTCGGAGTGGTCGTGGTGAGAACTGAGACACTTAGTCTCTTAAATTGGCTTAATAGTTGGAAAGCTCAACTGGGAGTTGACTTATTCGCAAACGACCTCGGAATGTTGATTTTATGGCTCAGATAGCTTTATTAGGTGATTTGGGACTTAGGATTGTGTTTGAAATGTGGTTTTGATGTCCGGTGTAGAATTAGGCTTGATTTGGTGAAGTTGAGTTTTTGGCGATTTCCGGTCGGCAGTGGAAAGTTATCTATCGGGGTCGAAATGGAATTTAGAAAGTTGGAGAAGCTTCGTACTGTCATTTTGGATGTGTGTGCAAATTTTCAGGTCATTCGGACGTGTTTTGGTTGTTTTCGACATCATTGGCGGAATTTAGAAATCTCAAAGTTCATAGGCTTGAATCCGATGTGATTTTGGTGTTTTGGCATTATTTTGGGTGTTTCAAAGGCTCGACTAAGTTTGAATATGGTTATGGGACTTGTTTGTATTTTTGGTTGCAGTTCCGAGGGCTCGGGATGATTTCAGATAGTCATCGGAGGTATTGAAGTTGGATAATGCAGCTGAAGAAGCTGTTGGTGCCAGGCTTCTGGTATGGCCGCTCCTGCAGAAGGGTAGTCGCAGGTGCGACGCCATAGGTACGTGGTGGTTTGCATAGGTGCGAAAAGGGGTCAGGCTGGAGAAAGTCGCAGGTGCGAGATATGGGCTGCACCTGCGGAGCCGCAGATGTGGGTGATTCACCGCAGGTGCGAGATTTGGGCCTTAAGTGGAATTTCATAGGTGCGCACCTTGGACCGCAGGTGCGGAGCAAGGGCCGCAGGGCGGTTTCATTGGGCAGGAAGTATAAATATTTGCCTCCGCAAATATTTGGCATGTTTCATCACTTTTGCATGCGGGTTGAAGAAGGATTTCGACTTCTGTGGAGGTAAGTTCCTAGGACTAAAAACCCGATTCTATGTTTTTATTTGAAGGATTAGGCTTGGAATTAGTGGATTTAATGGCATAAATTGGGGGTTTATGGCTTGGGAAATTGAAACTTATAATTAAGGAATTTAGGGGTCAATTATGGTCAGATTTTGATGCATTTTATATGTGTAGACTCGGGAAAGGATAAGGATTCTTGTGATGCAATTTTTATCAAATTTTGAGACGTGGGCCAGGGGCTCGGGTTTGGCCAATTTTAAGAAATTTGGTTAAAATTGATAGTTTTCGATTGGGCCTTGTTCCTTTAGCATATATTGATGATGTTAAGCTGGTTTTGGTTAGATTCGGAGCAATCGGGAGCCGATTCGAGAGGCAAGAGCATCTTGGATTAGTATTTGGGACGGGTTGAGGTAAATAATGACTATAAATCTTGTCCTGAGGATATGAAACCCCGGACTTCATATTTTCTCACTATTTTCGGAGTGGCGCACATAGCGGATGACGAGTGTGTGGCGTGCACTGATTGTGGATTTGTACTTGGTCCTTCCCGTGGAAACTATTGAGTTGCGTATTTACTGTAAAGCATATGTTAAATTGTATTTTAAAACTATTGCTATATTTGGGCTGTAAGCCATGTTTAGGGCCTTGCGCCAACTTGTTTAGACTCCTTGGGGGCTTTTACTGCTATTTTCTCACTGTGTTGACTTATGATTTACACTCAGTCATATTATGTTTAACCGTTTTCGAAACTCAACCTTATTTACACTATTTTGAGATATAAAATGATGTTTTGGGTCGAGTACCCCGTTTTACTAATAGCCCGAGTGGTTTACTGAGAAATTCTGACTGAGTGAGGCCGAGGTCCTGATTTTGAGGATATGAGATGCCACGAGGTGGCTTGATATTAGCGCTTGGGCTGAAGGAGCCTCTCCGGAGTCTGTACATACCCCTAGTGAGCGCAGGTACCTACTGAGTGCGAGTGCCGAGTGACAAGTGATTGGGAGGCATGAGTGACTGTGAGGTTTCCCGAGGGGCTGATACTGAGTGATTGTGAGGTATGTTGAGCGACTGATTCTGAGTGATGATTTTCCCGAGGGGAGATTTATGATACATGTTTTAGCCCGAGGGGCTATTTATGATTTATTTCATTTTACACTAAACTCTTTGGGTATTTTTCTGAAATTGTTGGAAAACATATTTTTCAAAGGATTTTACTGAAGTCGGCTTTTTAAAGCATGTCGATTTAATGTATACACTTTTGGAAAGAAAGGTTGTGCTTATTGTGAATGGATGATTTGATCTTATGTGTTTCTTACTGCTTAGACTTGATTTATTTTCATTAATACTGAGTTGGCGTACTCACATTACTCCCTACACCTCTGTGTGCAAATAAAGGTGTTGGTACCGAGCGCTAATTTCCTTCCTTCATGTGGAGCCGGAGTTGGGACTTCGAGGTAGCTGTTCAGCGTCCACAACATCTCTTTTCCTATTTCTTGTTTTGTACATAGCTCCTCGTTCCGAATCTTGATGTATTTTGACAGTAGGGTTATTTTTTACTGCTCGTAGATGCTCATGATGGTTGACTCTAGATTTTGGGGTAGTCTATAAACCCTTTTACTCATTTTGTTGCTTTAAATTGCTTAAGCGAAAGAAATTTTTGTGAAAGATCGGAATAGTTTTGAAAATTATGAAATATTATGTCAGTGTGTAATTGTTGGCTAGCCTAGTTCCATGATAGGTTCCATCACGGCCGGCTTAGGATTTGGGGTCGTGACACTTTAATTTTTTCTTATGTTTTCTTATCAAAATATGAAAATCGACCCCGGACTCACTTGGTCTAAACTCGAGGTTCGGACCAAAATCCGTTTACCCATTCTCCCTCGAGCCCGGATATATAATTGGTTTTGGAATCCGACCTCAATTCGAGGTCTAAATTCCCAAATTTTGAAATTCCTAAGTTCTACCCAAAACCCCCAATTTTTATCATGAAAACCCTAGATTTTTGGTTGAAATCTTGTTAAAAGTTAATAAGGATTGAAAGAAATTAGTTAGGGATCACTTACCAATGATTTGGAGAAGTTTGGGTCTTTGGAAAATCCCCTATGGAGGTCTAGGGTTTGAGAGAATTGAAAAGAGGTGAAAACCCCATCTAAAATATGTTTTAACAAGTTGCGGTTATCGCATTTGCGATCAGGGGTTCGCAATCACGAACCTTTCAGATTTTGGCAGCATAATGCGATGAAATTGTCGCATTTGCGACATATGGAAAGTTCGCCTTTGCGGTCAGAATTCTTGCATTTGCGAGATCTGAGGCTGGCCCAGGCCTTCGCATTTGCGAAGCCTGATCTCGCAAATGTGAGATCAGAGCCCTTCCAACACCAGATATCATATGTGCAAAATTTTTCTAAGTCTAAACACTCCGTAGCCTACCCGAAACTCACCCGAGCCCTCGGGTCTCCAAACCAAACATGCACGCAAGTCTAAAAATATCATACGGACTTGCTCGTGCGATCAAATCATCAAAATAACATCAAAAACTATGAATTCAACCTCAAAACTAAGAACACTCAAATTTCTAACTTTTCAACCAGACGTCCAAATCACGTCAATTCAACTCTGATTCTCATCAGACTTCACAGATAAGACTTAACTATCACAACAAACTTGTTCCGGGATCCGGAACCAAAATGCGGGCCCGATACCAACGATTTCAAGTATTATTTAATTTCTTTATTTCCTGTAAAAAACCAGCACAACAATTTTCTTCAAAAAATATTTTTCTAAGGCTAGGGACCTCGAAATTCAATTCCGGGCATACACCCAAGTCCCATATTTTACTGCGGACCTCCCGGGATCGTCGGAACACAGATCCGAGTCCGTTCACTCAAAATGTTAACCAAAGTCAACTAAAACCAAATTTTAACTGTAGAAATTTCTATTTCTCATATTTTCACATAAAATCTTTCTGGACTCACGCTCGGACTACGCATGTAACTCGAGGTAATTAAAATTAGTATTTTTAAGGCTAATAAGCCTAGAATGGAGTCTAAATTCATCAAGGGTCATCACAGGTTGGAAGACATGAGCCGAAGAAAAGGAAATATTGAGAGACGACATCTGAAGTTCAAGGATCATGAGAAAAAGAAAAGAAAATTCCTATCCAAAATTATATAGAAGCTGAGTTCATTTTGTGGCTCACATGAATCAGAGGATGATTATGATGAGGATTTGGAGCTCAAATTTCCCACCACCTCCAGCTCTGAGTGATGCAGTTTCAGGGAGCACCTCTTTCATTTTATCTTATTTTGTTTAGTTGCATTGAGGACAGTGCAACACTTTAGGTTGGGGGTGGCTCATTTATATGTGATAATGTATTTGGAGCATGACTATTTTTTGTGAACTTGTGTAGATTGGTTAATGTTTGTAGTTTATTAGTGATATTTTGTAGTTTAAATCTAGCATGTTAGCATTAGTTTTTATTTTCTTATTTTGTTACTTTATTTACTTGTAGTAGTATTAGTTAAACTCCTTGGTTTTTCTTTATGCAGCGATTCTTTTCCAACAAAATAATTTAAGTCAAACCGGGTGACTTTTCCCTATGATGGATGGTGTGACAACTTTCTTAAGAGATTAGTCTTGTCTATTTTTTCTCTTTTTATGTTAACTTTTTTTAGTTAGTTTAGTAGCTAGTAGTTAACAAGTTGGTTATCGGGTGTGATATTTTTGTCCATAAACCAACATGTTGCTTGTTTGGTACCAACATGATTTAAACTTTGGAATATGAAGTCTTGATCTTTAAAATGAAAAATTATTGAAGTGATAATCCTTTTTGTGACTTTGATTCATTAAATAGTCTTTTAGGTTATATGTGATTTTCTTTGGGTTCATTAGTTATAATTGGATTTTAGATTTATATGTCACTCGAGTTTGCATATGCCATGTGTGGTGAGATGTGTTGTGAATTATTTTGCATTATTTGTAGTCGAGAACTTGCCCGGAATGTGATTCAAGGTAAAATCCTAGACTAACGTGGTTTGAAAAATTATATAAAGCCTTCCTTGGACCGTTATTGTGCCTTAAATTTCCTACCCTTGAATATTTTCCCTAGTCAACCCCTTTTGAGCCTTTAAACTTTTTCTTTAGCAACCATGTTATTCGTTCTTTCTTGATCTATCTTTTGGCATCCTACCTCCCTAAGTACTTTGAAGGAATAAACATAGGCTAAAAGCCTAAGTTTGGGGGTGAAGGTTGGAAATGTTGTGATGTTGAAGTTGCTTAAAAGATGAAAGGTAATAAAAAAATAGTGGAACCTTCCTTGATTATTAAAAAAATTATGGGTAAGAAAGAAGAAAAAGGAAGGAAAGATAAGGAGTTGTGAATAAGGGAAAATTATCTGTGGAATGAAAAGTGAAGAAAGGATGGAAAAAGTTTTGAAGGAAGTGTTCTTTAATTGTTGCAAATTGTAGTTCTTAGGGAGGTTTTGAGTCACTCTTATCTAAATTGTGCCCTTCCTTAACCAAAAACCTACATTACAATCCTTTAAGTCCTACTTGATTTTGAACCAAGTGTGTCTATATTAGTGGAGAATACATGAAGGGCAACCCTATGGCACTACTTTTGTGCATTTAAATATCTTTGTGTGAGAGAGAGTTAATTCTTTCCATTTGGTATCCTATTTGTGCTTAAATTGAAATGTATATGTTGGGATTCTCTTGTAAGTGTGAGGGAACATGAAATTTGGCGTTGTGAATTTAATCCAATCTCCAATTGGCAGGAATGAACAAAAGAAAATTATTTGTGATTATGAGGAAAATTTTGAAGCTTTAGTGTCATGACTTGGTTGCTACTTTGATTAATGTGGTGTTTGATCACTTAAATTGAAATTAAATTTGTGAGAAGTTGGTGATTTATATGCTTTGGATTAATTTTTTGAACCAACCAAAGTCATTAGATAGCGTTTAATTTGATTATTTTTGACTTGAAATGATGTTTGGTATGCCTTTGAGCTTAATTGTTGATTTTACTGAAGGATGTTCTTAGTTGTTGTATTGCTTGAGGACAAGCAATAGTTTAAGTTTGGGGGTCTGATAAGTTGGTATTTTACCAACTTATCTCTTCTTAATACTTAGGCTTTTCTATAATTTTGTTGAGAAACCAAGTCATTTATGAGGTTTATTGGCATATTTCAGGTATCAAGTGATTTAGAGAAGATACAGAAGAAAACAAGTCAAAATGTGTTAAAAATGAAAAATGTAGATGTTGCCAGTAAATGCTCTATGCGATCGCGGATAACTCCATGTGATCGCGTAAGTTCAATAGACTGAAGCTATGCGAACACGGTTGAAGCTGTGCGAACACGATGAAGAAAAGCTGGTCAACGACTGGTCAACTAGCCTATGCAATGCGTGGTTTGTTGTGTGATAGCGAAGCGTATTAAATGTTGTTCGCCGCGATCGCGGTGATTTCACGCGATCGCATAACAGTATACCTGGGCAGAAATTGGCAGTTCTGGAATTTCACATTTTTGACCGCAAATCATCTAATCCACAACTCAGCTCATCTGTAGAACATTGTTGACATCTCCTGACTAGAGAACACAAGTTTTGGAGCTAGGATTTTTGCACACACACTTGGGTCTTGAATATTTGAAGCTTTTGGTTGAGATTTTCTAACTCATTTATGATTATTTCTTCATTTCCTTGTTTTGTATTGATTATCTAAGTGTGTAGTATTTTTTTCAATACTTGAATCTTGGTTATGGAAATATTCATATTTAAAGTGTGGATATCTTGTTGTGCTTATGTATTGAACGATTTTTAGTTATATTGAAGTGAGTTATTGTTTCTTTAATTATTCTTGTTCTTTAATATTTCCAAAGGGATTAGCTAACCCTAGGACTCACCCATTAACTTTGAATTGATTTTGGGAAAGATTAATTAACAAGAACTTGAGGCTTTAACCCTCATTTTATAGATTCTACCTAGGGATAGGATTGAACTACTTGCATCCATATTCAGATGTGCTTAATATTAACTCAATTAGGAAGTCTTGTTAGTCTTTGGAAGAAGCTAATATAGAATTATTACTCGAGGCTAATTAACATAAACTCGCTCATATTTATAGAATAGTGAATACATTGGATCGTTACTTGTGTATGATTCCCATTGCATCCATGCTTGTAGCCATTGATCATTTTACTTGCTCTCTAGGTTAGTTTTTATTTTCGCATTTAGTTATAAATATTTTCACAATTACCTTATAAGTGTTTGGCTTGGCATAATAAGTGATAGTTCTCTTACACCCCTAATCGCCTACATATTTTTCTCTGTGGGATTCGACCCCGACTCATAGTTGGGTAAATTATATTGCATGTCATCGTGTCCATTTACTTTTAGGTCGTGGATTTGGATGTCATCATATGGCCATTATGAGTTCTTAGTGATGTCTTTTGGGCTGAATAATGCCCCGATAGCTTTCATGCACTTGATGAACAACATGTTTCATCCCTATTTGGATTCCTTCGTTATTGTGTTTATCGATGATATATTGGTGTATTCTCGCAGCCAGGAGGATCATGAGCAGTATTTGAGGATCATGCTCCATACTTTTAGGGAGAATAAGTTATATGCTAAATTCTCCAAGTGCGAGTTTTGGTTAGACTCGATGGCATTCTTGGGTCATGTGGTATCCAGTGAGGGGATTAAGGTGGATCCGAAGAAGATTGAGGCCGTTCAGAGTTGGTCCAGACCTTCTACCGCTATAGAGATTCGGAGTTTCCTTGGGTTGGCTGAGTATTATCGCTTCTTTGTGGAGGGGCATTCATCCATAGCATCCTCAATGACTAAGTTGACTTAGAAGGGTACCCCTTTCAGGTGGTCTGATGAGTGTGAGGAGAGCTTTCAAAAGCTTAAGGTTACTTTGTCTACAGCTCAAGTTCTGGTTTTGCCTTCGGCATCGGGTATATACAGTCTACTGTGATACTTCACGGGTTGGCATTGGGTGTGTATCAATTCAGGGTAGTAGTCTAATTGTTTATGCTTCCCGTCAGTTGAAGCCCCATGAGAAGAACTACCTAGTGTATGATTTGGAGTTAGCAGCTATTGCACACGCGCTCAAGATTTGGTGGCACTATATTTATAGTGTGTCTTGTGAGGTGTTCACGGATCACAGGAGTCTCCGGTACTTATTCAAGCAAAAGGATCTAAACTTCAGGAAATGGAGGTGGTGAGAGATACTAAAAGACTATGATATCACCATTCGTTATCATCCCGGGAAAGCCAATATGGTTGCCAATGCTTTGAGTGGGAAGGTAGAGAGCATCAGGTGCTTGTATCCCCCCAAGGGAGAGTTTGTTAGCTTTGGATGTGCATGCTTTGGTCAAAAGTTTCGTGAGGTTGGATATTTCGGAGCCTAACAAGGTTCTTGCTTGTGTTGTATCATGGTCGTCCATGTTTGAGCGCAACAAGGCACGTTAGTATGATGATCATGCTTGCTTGTCCTTAAGGACACTACACAACACAGTGATGCTAAGGAGGTGACTATTGGTGATAATGGGATATTGAGGCTTCAGTGCTGGATTTATATGCCTAATATGGATGGATTGTGGGAGCTGACTCTCGGGGAGGCCCATAGTTTTCGGTATTCCATTCATCTTGGCGCTGGAAAGATGTACCATGATTTGAAGCAGCACTACTGGTAGAGAAGGCTGAAGAAAGATATCGTTGATTATGTGACACATATGTTGAGATATGATATACTTGATACAATAATCCCAGTAATTATTGATTTTAGCATGTTTACTCATCATTCAGGTACCAAGTTGTGATTATACATGTATATTTGATAATACTAGATGTCCTTATTTGGTATTTGGGAACAGGAAATCATCGTTAAGTTAAAACACCATGCTTAGAAAACTCTGTGAAAGACTTCATGCCTTTATAGCTATTCTTGAAAAGCATGCATATTTTCCTAATGTTTGTGCAAAGGTTGAAATTAATATTGCTTAAGTTACTTCTCTTTACCATTATTATTCTATATTGTATTGGGAAATTACCAAGCTCGTCACTGCTTTCAGCCCTAGGTTAGGCTTGTTACTTATTGAATACATGGGGTCGATTGTACCCATACTACACTCTGCACTTTATGTGCAAATTCAAGTACTACAAGGTGAGGTAATTAATAGTTGGGGGAACTTGTACTAGATCATTGGGGATTTCGAGGTAGCTGTTGATTTCATTGCCAGACCTTGGAGTCCCCTTCTGCTTTGTTTATGTTTTCATTATTCTATCATTCAGACAGTTCTGTATTTGAGGATTCGACTCTCTATTTAAGCTTTATAGTGCTCATGTGCTCGTTGACACCAGATCATGAGATGGTTGTAGTTGCGTTATTGTTGATATTTCAGATATTTTACGATTATTCTGCTATTGAGATTATTAAGTTCTATTATTGAGATTATTGTTATTGTTTAATTGTTGGCTTGCCTAGTAAAGGTGTCAGGCGCCATCATAGCTCCAGTGGTAGTTTGGGTCGTGACACTAGTATTTGGTAACCACGTTCACGGTTGGTCTGACGCATTTGCGATGTTGTGGGATCAGTAGGCCTTCACTATCATGTAGTCTCTATCGCGATCACGCAGGGTATTTTCTTGGCAGGGGTGTTTTATGTTCTGCGAACGCGAGGCTTCTGTCGCGTTCGAGAAGGGTACTTCTGGGCAGATTATTTAAGATTTTATTTCAGGACTTTTACCCATTTTTAAATATTTTGAGCCCTAGACTTGGAGGGATGCAATATTTCATGGGGATTTTCATACAAGGAAAGAGGGTAAGTGATTTTTAGCTATTTGTGATTATATTTAGAAA
Organism: Nicotiana knightiana; assembly: GCA_005239525.1. Lineage (NCBI taxonomy): Eukaryota > Viridiplantae > Streptophyta > Magnoliopsida > Solanales > Solanaceae > Nicotiana > Nicotiana knightiana. The sequence goes on from ML381130.1 coordinate 14,135, forward strand.
TTTTGAAAGCAAATATGGGTTTATTCATACACTTTAAGAGTGTATTTTGGGGTTTTAACCACCGATTTGGATCAGGAGTTGGAAACTAATTATATATTTGGACTCTGCATGTTATGGATCATTAGATTTTGGTATTGGTTTTGGATTTTGGGCACGAAGGCCCGAGTTAACTTTTGTTGACTTTTCGGGTATTCTTCAAATATTGAAGATTTATGGATTGAGATTGCTTCTGATTGTATTGTTTGAATTTCTTGGTTATGTTTATCTTGGATTTGCGTAATTGGAGGGCTAGAGTGAGGTTTTGGTGCGATTTGTTGTTAAAGCTGGCCCGGGAAGAGGTAAGTCACTAGACTAACTTTTTAAAGAGGGAAACACCTAGCATTTGACTTGATTCTATGTGTTTAAGATATTGGGGGTGGTTTATATAAGCAGTGGCGGGCATTTATGCACTTGCCAGATTTATATTATGCCCGGGTTAAAATCGAGATACTCTATGCCTTGTTTTGATTATCTTCTCATCTTGATTCAAGATTTGTTTGGCTTATATGACTATGATTGCTCTCTTATTTATGTTAGATATTATGCCTAGGTTATGATTATTTATGAAGGCATCAGAATTTGTTCTTGATATGTTGAATTTCTTGGATCATCCGTAGTCATATAGAAATTCCAAGAGCAAACATTCGCATGATAATTATTAAGTCGAGGTGCGTCTTTTATCTATAAATTCTTTGGCATATGCATATATGTCACATTCAGATACATGATTTGGATTGAGATTTTTCCACGAAAAGCAAGGTTGTGCGGTTGAAAAATTATTGCGGATGACATGAGGAGCGGATATCCAATTTATGGGTTATGCTATTATTCTCCTCTTTGCGCTTGGATTTGTTACCGACCCTCTGAAGTCATATGATTACCCATGTTACTTTGGACCCTGTGAGCATGGTCTGTACATGGATTTTGTACCGAGTAAATACATGAATTTTATATTAGGTTATTGTAATACATGAATTTTATATCGGGATACATGGATCTTGTACTGGGTCACATGGATCTTGTACCGATTTGAGCATGCATTCATATTCTTGATTCATTTAGAGGCATTCATTAAAATATGATTATTCTATTGAATTGGAAAAGTGTGATTTAGGTCTTTCGAGTGTTTTATATCTTCATGCATGTTGATCATGAGGATATTTATTGTTTCAGCTCCAGGCTTATAATTATTTTTGTGTTGTAATTATTCAGATGCAGCTAGTCTCGTCACTACTTCTTCGAGGTTAGATTTGATAAATACTAAGAACGGACCGTGGTATATTCATACTATGCTTCTTCACATTTTTGTTCAGGTTCTAAGGCTTGTATTGCTATACCCTTTGAGCTGAGTAGAGTGTGTTATTGGAGGCTTCGTGGTGAGCTGACATATTGTTTCAATCCGCAACATATGGAGTCCATATCCTTATCTATCTCCTGTCTGTTTTCTTTCTCAAAGAAAATTGTGATCATGTATTTAGCCGTGTACTTATTCAGTAGGTTCTAGTATACCTGTGTCACCTAGTTCTTGGAAGGTTATAAGGATGTTTAAGTGTGAGGAGGAATAGCTTTGAGTGGTTTGGAAAGAGCTAGAGGAAAGGAATGTCTCAATAAAGTATGATCCGACTTCACAAGAGTGTTGCTCCCAATCTACAAGAAATTTAGGATGATTTATGAATTAAAGTCGTACCCCTTTCAGTCTATTTTTTAGTAGATCAAATCTTTTTTTATTTGGATATTTGATTGAATAGTTATGACCTTTTTATTGAAGGTTGTCAATGCAGTCGCTAGAGTCTGCCCTTGGGTGCAATTTTTGGCACTAGGCACTGCTTAAAGTGCCCACTTCAGTAGTTTTCTTCTGAAAATAGTACCATTTCGCGATTTGGTCCATTTTTCACCATTTTGGAGCTTGGGAGCTCAAATTTGAGGAATTTTGAGCTAGATCTTCATCTATAATTGGGATAAGTGATTCTCCCAAATTAGTAACTATATCATGATATCTTCAATTTTGTATTAGAAATAAGGAACTAAGAGGTGAAAATGAGGTTTGCAACCATAAGATACGAAAGTGACTTTTGAAGATTAGAACATCAATTTGGACTCGGATTGAGAATCTAATAACATGTTTAGAATCAACAGATTGTGGGTCAATATGATTTGACTTCTGTTTCAAGATTTGACTATATGGGCCTAGATTTGACTTTTATTGACTTTGGTCTAGGCCTATCATTTGCTTATAAAATTGACATATGAGTTGGATTGACTTTGTGGAGCACTCTTTTGGTTCAATCGATATCATTTTATGGATTGGAGAAAGAAAGACATTTTTTAGTAGAAAAGAGCTAGCCTTGAGTCGAGGTGAGTTGAGACTTGACCTCAATGAGGGATTTTTTTCTTAATTGTCTTGTTTGCTGCATGTTATGTTCTTAGAGTTTAAGTATATGCCAGATGACAAGCGTATACGTAGATTCCATGTGAATCCATGCTTGGGTAGAAGGATAAGCTCCATATGTATTACTTGATTTTTTTGTGTCATGACTATTTGTGGGTCTTCACATGCTGGCATTATGTTATAGGCATTTCTAATATGTTAGTCTAGCATAATTATATATTGAATGTCATGACTAGTAATTGTATGACTACACTTGAGCACCATATTCATGCTAGTATAATATTATCGGCATCATTCACATGCTAGTTAAATTAGGGATTTCATGTACCTGTTTTACATGATGGAACTGTTTAGTCATATATTTTTGTCATATGCACCTTGTTAGCATATATATCTTGCTCTCATTACCTATTTGAGACTATTGTGACCCGTATGAGCTATTAAAGTGTCTGAATTCACGTTCTTATTAGAGGTATCAGTTAAGTGCAAGTTATACATTTTCCTGAAGGGTGTATGGATTTTACGTTCTTGTCAAGGTATAGGTTAAGGGAATGTTATACATATTCTTGAAAGGCATGTAGATTTCACGTTCCGTTTCTGTGTGGCTCTGCGTCCACCTCTTTAGAGTCACGTGATTATCCATTTTTTCTTGGGCCGTGTATGGGTAGGTTTGTGAAAAGCCAATGAGTTTTGCTTTGATTATGATACCGGTTAATGAGTTTGAGCATAAATGTAGAACCTTTATTTTGTTTAAGTAATCCTTTATGCATATTCATATAATTTTTACATGCTTGATTCATTCATATCCTCTATATATAGTTTTGATGCATTCTTACACAAGCATAGAACTTATTAACAGTTTGTGGGCACTTGAGAAGTATCGGTTTAATGTAAAGGTCGAGACCTTATCCTACATTCCTATATTAGGCTTCTAGTGATGCATTCCATATAAATTCTACTTGTTGCCTATCCTTATATATGTTATTTGAAGGTATTGATACATGCATGTGAATTGCTTGGTCGAGATAAGGTATATCATCTTATATGATGTAATGACCCCGTCGGTCGTTTTGAGATTTAGCACTTCTTTCAAGGGTTTGAGATCTTGAGTAGTTTCATATTATGCATTATGACTTGTGTGTATGGTTGGTTTTTATGTTCAGGAGGTTCAGAGTAGACTTGAAATAGTAATTCCAAATTCGGAAGCTTTAAATTGGAAGAGTTGACCAAGGTCTAAATTTTGAATAAACAACCTTGTAATGGTTATTTGGTGATTCCAATAGGTTCATATGGTGATTTTCTACTTGGGAGGATGTTCGGATTATAATTGGATATTCTTAGAAGGTTTTAGCCTAATTTGTCGAAAGTTGGCAATTTGAAGGATTGGAGAGTTCATAAGTTTGACTGGGAGTTGAATTTGATGGTATTAGGTTCGTATTATTGTTCCAAAAGTTGGAATATGTTTGTTTTATCATTTGGGAATTGTGTGCAAAGTTTGGTTGTAATCCAACGTGTCTAAAAGTGATTTAGACACTTGAATTGTATACTAGTTAAGTTTAAGAATTTAAGTTTACCACGGACAAATAGTGGATTTAATGAGCTTGAATTCATGATTTAAAGTTCTAACAAGCTTGTATGATGATTTTGGACTTGTACGCAACGTTTGGTTGGATTCCCATGAGTTTTGGATAGGTTTGGGTTGTGCACTCATATTTGATAGTTTGGTGTCGTTTCTTTAAGCATAAATGTACGACATTAAGCAAGTGAGCTCTAGATGCTATTTTAATTGAATACATATCATGATTATGAAATCATAGCAACAAGAATCGTCAAATTTCGAAATTGAGCGAGTTGTGCCTATTTTAGTATCAGAATTGATTGATGGTACTAGTGCACCGCCGGTGCGAAAAGGAGTTCGCACTTGCTACTCCACAGGTGCAAGAATTAGGCCAGCTGGTGTAAAATTTGTAGGTGAGAGCTAAGGGAGTCGTAGGTACGAAGCCATGGGTGGTTAAAAATCAAAGTTCGTTTAATTTACTAAAAATGGATTTATGGGAGTTCTAGAGCTCGGATTTGGGTGGTTTTCTTCTCATTTTGATGTGGGTTAACCTCACTTTTTGTATTTTAACATGATTAAAATTTTTAATTAGTTAAACAATCCATGTTTTAATTGGAGATATGGGGTCTTATCCCTAAAACATAAGAGGGTGAAATTTATAGATTTAGAGGTCAATCTGATATTGTTTTTGAACGAAATTTCTCATATAAGTTCCCTAAGGAATGGGTAACCCTATTTTAGATGAAATTTTTGGTTTTTGTATTAGGGGCTCTAGGTTGACTTTTTTTTACTTTTGGGAATTTCTTCAAAGATCGAAAATTTATGGATTGGGATCGCTTCCTATGACATTGTTGACTTCCATGAATGATATTTGAATTGGATTTGCACAATTGGAGAAGCTAGATCGATATTTTGACGTGATTTGAGATCGAAGACTAGCCCGAATGAGGTAAGTTTCTTGTCTAAACATGGTTTGAGGGTAAATTCCTCGTTGGATATAATATTTGAGATATGTCGGGGGTGGCGCACATGCTAGGTGACGTGCGCATATGCGTGCACCAGGGTTATTCATGATTCGAGTAGACCTTAGGCTATTATGTGCCTTATTTTTCTATCATTCCCAGTTATTTCTATGTTTTATTCATTTGTATGAATACGTGAGCTATTATCCATGTCAGAAATCATGTCTAGGCTATTTGCTTATTTGTTAAGGCATGATAGGACTATTTTTTCTATGTTTAATTATTTTCCTTAGCCGTAGTCATACTTTTCATTCATGATATTATATTTGCGTGTTATATCACTATCGTTTTATACTTTTTATATTGTGACACGTTTGCATAATTCATGTAGTATATTAATTTTTGACATCGTGAGATATTGGCATATTGAAGATATGGGCGGATTAATGAGTGAGCTGGGGCAATATATACATATTCATATTGATGTTGAGGTGATGCGTATTCCAGGCCCTTTATTGGCCTAAGTGGTATTGATATTAAAGTAATGCACGCTAGGACCCTTAGGCTGAGTTATGATGATCGTTGATTTTGATCAGATCAGCAGTTAGGATAGGATCTTCCCCTCCAGAGTCAGGTTATAGCCCATGGTCTTTGGTCCCTGTGAGTTCAAGCACATCTTGCGTGCTAGGTGAGGAACTTATGTCAGGAACCCTTACAGTGCTTAGAGTGTGTGTATATGTGTGTGCGTGTGAGGATCCATGGGCATCTTGCCAGGCACCGTGAGAGTGTTGAGACTATGATTGAGGGGCACTGTGTGCCAGGCACTTTTAATTTGCTGAGAGTTTGTATGCTTGATATTTAAAGTATGATATAATTGATTTTGCATGTAAAATTGACTGCAAGCATAGAGTTGTAATTTTCCTCATGCTAACTCGTATTTGATGTCTCCACTTGATGTTTAGAGCTTGATACTACATTTTTCTCTAGTTAAATACTTTCCTACTTAAATTTTATGGAAGTTAATGCCTTGACTATTATATCTGAAAAGCATGTCTATTTCTCCTCATATTGTGTTAAGATAAGCATGTTATTATTACTTGAGTTGTTTTTCTTTATATTATAGTAGTTTGTTGCTATTATTATTGTTGACTATGGAAAGTGAGCATCGGACCTTGCTAAGTTCATCACTACTATAAGCCCGAGGTTAGGCTTCTTATTTAATAAGTATATGGGGTCGGTTGTATTCATTCTACACTCTGTACTTCTAGTACAGATCCAAGTGATGTTGATAGGTGTGACTGCAAGTGAGTTGTATCCGGATTAGCTTGGAGATATCGAGGTAGCACTGATGTTTCGTTCGCAGGACTTGAAGTCCCCTCTTTAATTTTATATTCATATTGTTCTATCTTCCAGACAGCATTGTACTTTATTAAGACTTTGTATTTAGCATTAGGTAAAGCCCTTGTTCTCGGTGACACCCGGTCTTGGGGGATTTCACTGTATTAACATTTTAACTTCAGTTATTTATACTATTCTGCTTTTGAGAATATTTCTTATCCTCGTTAAAGTCTATTTTTTGTTGTCTTCATAGCTAACAATGTTAGGTTTCATCACGGTTCAGGTGGGATTTTGGGTCATGGCAAGTTGATATCAGAGCACTAGGTTCATATAGGTCTCATGAGTTATGAACATGCCTAGTAGAGTCTTGCAGATCGGTACGTAGACATATGTACTTATCTTCGAGAGGCTATAGGTTTTAGGAAAGTTTCCCTTCCTTGATTCCATGTTGTGCGATTTTATCTCAACTTGAAGCCTAATGTAACGACCCGGCCGATCGTTTTGTGAGATTAGCCCCGTTTTCCCCGTTTATGATTTATTATATGTTGTGTAGCATATTTATGTTGTGTTGGGTAGGTTGGTTCGGGTTCGGAGTGGTCGTGGTGAGAATTGAGACACTTAGTCTCTTAAAGTAGCTTAATAGTTGAAAAAGTCAACTGAGAGTTGACTTATTGGTAAACGACCTCGGAATGTGTATTTTATGGCTCGAATAGCGTACAACAGAGCAGCTGGCTCAGGATATCAGACATCGGGGATTCTATCGGTGTAGCCGGTCATTTCTTCTCAAATCGAGTTTAGACCATCCTTGACTGCTAAGGATCAGAAGAGGCTAGAACGATTCCAGAGACTTCATCCTCCCCACTTCAGTAGAGGAGATTCTGAGGAGGCATAATGTTTTCTTGATCAGTGCCAGGATTCTATGCACTTTGGGTTTTCTTGACTCAAATAGAGTTGACTTCACTACTTTCCAGCTACTGGGGCCAGCCTACAGGTGGTGGAAGACTAATAAGTTGGGCAGTCCAGCTAGCTCAGAACCACTTACATGGCATCAGTTCTTAGTTCTCTTCTTAAAGAAGTTTATTCTACAGACTCTCAGAGAGAGGTTGGCTAGTGAGTTTGAGAATCTACGCCATGAGGGTATGACCATGACTCAGTATGAGATGAGGTTCACGGAGTTGGCACGTCATGCAGTATTCTTGATCCCTACTGAGAGGGAGAGGCTTAGGATTTTCATTGAGGGCCTAAACTTTGGTATCCAGTAAGGGATGGCCTTGGAGTCCAAGACTAATACTAATTTTCTTTAGGATGTTTATATTGCCAAGCACTTGGAGCATATTTCCAGGCAGGAGAGAGAGGAGAAAGACTCCAAAAGAGCCTGTGGTTCAGGTGGTTTCAGTGGTGCCTTATCTAGAGGCCATGGACATCACATTAGAGGCCATCCTTTCAATCATATTCAATAAGTTCAGTAGGTTCATCGTGGTTCTTCAGTCTTCCATGGTTCATACAGTGCTCAACCAGGACATTCATCTTTTAGTACGCTACCAACACAGAGTTTGTATCAAGCTCCATCTGCTCAGGGTTCCACAGCCGCATATTCAGGTTCTCAAGGTCAAACATAGGGCCATCAACCTCAATGAAGGGGAGGATGTTTTTAGTGTGGGTACTTAGGGCATATCAAGAGGGATTTCCCCAGACTTCTGAGCGGTGCACCATGCCAGGGTGCCCAGTCCATGGTTCTGCTCTAGTAGTTAACACTACCCACACAACCATCTAGGGGTGGAGCTCAATGTGTTCGAGGCCATCCTAGAGGGTAGGTCAGTTAGGTGGAGGACCGGCCTGTTGCTATCCATTTCCAACCAGACCATAGGTAGTTACTTCAGATGCCATGCCATGTGCATGTGTCTACACCTGTTAGTGATTTTATTGTGGTAGATCGTGTGTATCGATCTTGCATGGTTAACATTGGGGTTTATGAGACTAGGGTAGATCTTTTATTGCTCAATATGATAGATTTTTAGGTGATTAAGGGTATGGATTGGCTATATTCGTACCATACTATTCTTGATTGCCACGCTAAGATTGTGACATTGGCTATGTAGTGGTTGCCAAGGCTAGAGTGGAGGGGTTCACTTTGCCACACTTCTAGTAGAGTGATTCCTTTTTTGAAGGCTCAACAGATTATTGAGAAGGGGTTTTGCCGTGTCTTCCCTTTGTGAGGGATGTGAGTGTTGATGCTCCTACTGTCAAGCTAGTTCCAATGGTGAGGGAGTTCCTAGATATTTTTCCTGCAGATCTACTGGGCGTGCCACTCAACATGGATTATAATTTTGGTATTGACCTTGTTCCAGGTACTCAGCCCAATCCCTATTCCACCGTATCGCATGGCACCAACAGAGTTGAAGGAATTGAAGGAACCGTTGCGGGATTTGTTGGATTACGGTTTCATCAGACCTAGTGTGTCACCTTGGGGAGCACCGCTGCAATTTGTGAAGAAGAAAGATGGTTCCATGAGAATGCGCATTAACTACAGGCAATTGAACAAAGTTACCATATATAACAAGTATCAACTTCCACACATCGTTAGGTGATTTGGGACTTAGGAGTGTGTTCGGAATGAAGTTTGGATGTCCCGTGTAGAATTAGGCTTAAATTGGCAAACGTTAGTTTTTGGTGATTTCCGATCGGCAGTGGAAATAGGCTACCGGGGTCGGAATGAAATTCTGACAGTTGGAGAAGGTTCGTAATGTAATTTTGGATATGTGTGCAAAATTTCAGGTCAATCGGATATGTTTTGGTTGGTTTCGGCATCATTGGCGAAATTTAGAAGTTCCAAAGTTCATAGGCTTGAATTTGATGTGATTTTGGTGTTCTTGCATTGTTTTTGGTTTTTTGAAGGCTCGACTAAGTTTGAATGATATTATGGGATATGTTGGTATGTTTGTTTGAGGTCCGGAAGGCCTCGGGTGTATTTCGGGTGGTTAACGGACCAACTCTTGGCTTAAAAACTTGGCAGATGTTTGCTGGTGTGAGTTTTTGGTTTCCTTCTACGCGATCGCGGGGGGATGCTTGCGATCGAGTAGGCCTAGCTGGGGATGGAAGGATTTTTGTTATATGCGATCGTGTGGTGGAGGTTGCAATTGCGTGAGTATGACGTTGTTGTGCAGTGTGATCGCGTGGTGTTATTCGCGTTCGCATAGAGTTGTAAGGCGCGTGAGGGGGGCTGAGTTGTTGTTCTTCGCAATTGCGTAGAATGGTTCACGATCGCGTGGTTTTATGTCATGCTGAATCGCGATCACGTGTGTATGTCTATGATAGCGTAGTGTATTTTGATGGGACAACAGATTTGTTCTCCATGATCGCGTGGGAGCTTCCGCAATCGCAGTGAAGAAAGAAGCCTGGGCAGACAGTTTTTAAGTTCTTATTTCGGGGGTTCTTGGCCATAACTCAATATTTCATTAGAGAGCTCGGGGGAAGGAGATTTTGGACGAGCTTTTCAGTTGGGTTCTTGTGGTAAGTGTTCTTCAATCATTTTTTGGTTCAATTTCATGAATTTGTCTTGATTTTCACCATGCAATTTGAGGAATGAAAGTAAAAAAGTTGGGGAAAATGGGAGGAAAATTTGGAAAATTCTTTTGGTGTTTTAAGTGGGAAATTGAGGTCGGATTTTGGTAAATTTGGTATGGGTAGACTCGTAAAGGAATGAGGATTCTAGTTTTGTGATTTTTATTGAATTCCGAGACATGGGCCCGGGGCTCGAGCTCGGGTTCGGCCAAATTTCGAGAATTGTGTCTAAATTGATAGTTTTCGATTGGGTTTTGTTCCTTTAGCGTATATTGATGATGTTAATATGGTTTTGGTTAGATTCGGAGCATTTGGGAGCCAATTCGAGGGGCAAGAGCATCGCAGAGTAGTTTTTGGGCTGTTTTGAGGTAAGTAACGATTGTAACTCTAAATATGAGGGTATGAAACCCCGGTATTTGATATTGTTTTGGCAAATGAGGTGTCGCACATGCTAGGTGACGAGCATGGGGGCGTGCACCGATAGGGATTGTGACATGGTTCATCCCGTAGCGACTATTAAGCCGCGTATTCGATTTGAAACCTTGTGATATCCTGTATTTTAGAAATTTATACTTATTTATGGGCTGTGAGCCATGTTCGGGGCCTTTTGCCGACCTGTTTAGACCCTTAGAGGTATTTTTACACTATTCTACCACTATCCTGATAGAACATCTGTGAACTCAGTCATGTTTACCACTTGTTGTTATTTTCACTATTATCGCACTTCCTTGAAACTCTAAGAAGTATTTTGGGCTGAGTCCCATGAGTTGAGATGAATTGCCCGAGTGGCTTGTGAGGATGAATGAGTCAGGCCGAGTGCCGAGTATGTGAGGATAGTTATGGATCGGGTTGTATGCCGCAGAAAATATATATGTTCACGCCGAGAGCCGAGTATGTGAGGATAGTTATGGATCGGGCTGCATGCCGCAGCATATATAGCGCTTCGGCTGTAGGATCCCCTCCAGAGTCTGTACACCGCCAGTGGGCGCAGTTTACTATTAAATGGATCGGGCTGCACGCCGCAGCGTATGTTATAAGGATTGGTTGCACGCCGTAGAAATATAGATATATATATATATAGACATATATGTGTTGGATCGGGCTGCCCACCGTAGCAGTCGTGTGTATTCATGGTACTTGTTGAGTATGAGTGTTTAATGTGAGCATGAGATACTGATAGTGGAGTCACGAGTGACTAAGTGTCTTGCCCGAGAGGCTTATATTTTATGAAAATGTTGTTTTCACTCTTCTTTACACTGAGCCTCTGATGATAAATGTTGGATAAATGTTTTTATATGAGATTTTTCAATAGAACTGGAGTTTTATGAAATATTCGGAAGGTAGATTCCCGACTTGATTTATTTCTTTCCACTGTTACTCATTATATGGATTTTCATGATTTATAAATGCTCGTCACTACACTCAAGTTTTTAGTTACTTTGATTACTTACTGAGTTGGCATAATCACGTTACTCCCTGCACCTCTGTGTGCAGATCCAAGTACCTGACCATCTCACTAGTTGATTTTCGAACGTGCTTGGAGTTGTTCGAGAATCGAGGTAGCTGCTCAATGTCCCCAGCTCACCTCCTTTCTTTTCCTCATTGCATAGTTTCTTTTTTTTTTCTTTTGTACTCCAGGCTTTGTAGTAGCAAGTTACCTTGTTGTACATTGTATTTACAGTTCTAGATGCTCATGACAGTTGACTCCAGGTTTTGGGGAAGTGTATAAATTGTTCATCTCATTTTTCTGTTTTAAAATCTGCTAAATATGAAATATTATGATAGTCTAAAATGGTTGGCTAGCCTAGTTCCATGATAGGCGCCATCACGGACGGCTTAGGATTTGGGGTCGTGATATATATCTTCATTTCTTTCCTAATCATTTTGTACGCAATTTTGGGCCCTCAATATCAGTTGGCCACCGACAAGCTTTGATGATTATACAGACATGGTATGGGGTGTTTTTTTCTTTGTGTATGAGGTTAAACTACTATTGTCGCCTTGCAGATGATTTGTCTTCTATTTCATCCCTAGTGTTGGTGTTTCCTATGGGTTCGGGGCCTTATACAATGTATTTTGATGATTCACGCGTTGCTCTTGACACGGTGTTGGTGCAGAATGGTAGGGTGATCGCGTATGCTTGCAGCGGTCACAGCCTCATGAGGAGGATTATCCGGTTAGTGATTTGGGGCTTGGCATTTGTTCCAGTGAATAGGTATTGGACTATGGATGTTCAGGTTTTTGTTGGTAGAGTTGCGAGATTGGGTATTTTTAACTTAGCAGAGTTCTCACTTGTGATGTTGCACAGTCATCCTTGATTGACCGTATTAAAAATCATCGATATGATAGTTTTCAATTGTTTGTCCTCAGGGACACGATGTGTGAGGCAGTGCTAAGGAGGTGGTCCTTAGTGTGGATGGTGTGTCACGACTTTCGAGTCAAATCTGCATTCCCAGTGTTGATGATTCAAGAGAGATGATCCTGGAGGAGGCTCATAGTTGTGGTATTCTATTTGTCCAGGTGTTACAGAGAGGTATAGTGATTTGAGGCAACATTATTAGGCATGCCTCATGGTGTTTGATTATTAGCAGGTCGAAAATGAGCATTCGAGACTAAATGGTTACTTCGGAAGATGGTTATACCAGTGTGGAAGCGTAGCGTATCATTATGGATTTGTTCTAAGGTTGCCACATAATTTGAGGATGTTTGACGCTATTTGTGTAATTATGGACTACTATGGGCATGTCATATCGGTGACGACTTCTTATATTTTGAGAGTTCAAATTTTACAATAAAGGTATGCTTGAGCTACTAAGGGATTGTGAATGTTTGATTATCATCTTGGTGTGCATATCTTCTTGTGTTGGGAGGTGTTGGAAGGTCTTCTAGTTGTTCATCGATGGAATAAAATAGATTTTTGCAGCTTGTGGACGAGTGTGGACTCGGTGTGAGTTATTGATTACATGGCAGTTGTACCCTTAGCAAGTCACAGAAAGATGCTGATATGAGGTCACAAAGGTGGGCTATCTCCTGTAAGAAGGTTAGGGGTTGCCTGATTTCTTATGTAGTTTTTATGAAGAGTTTTACCGTCTACCCAATGGGGTGCATGTCCTACAATATGGGTTCGGCTCACTTGGGGAAGATAGCATGACTATCACGAGGTTGAGTGTTTACTTGGGTTTATGATCTGATGCATTGTGGTTGGTGTAGCACTAGCTTATGAGGATTTAGCTGAGTAACAACGTGGGAACATGGCAGTTAAAGAGGAGGCGGTCATCATGGGTTCTTGTAATGACCCGATCGGTCGTTCCGAGAGTTTAGCCCTATTTCCCCCATTTCTGCTTTATTATGTGTTGTTCAACTCTTTTATGTTGTGTTGGGATGGTTGGCTCGGGTTCAGAGTGATTGTGGAGAGAAATGAGACACTTAGTCTCTTAAGTTGGCATTATAGCTAGAAAAGTCAATCGGAAGTTAACTTATAGGTAAATGACCTCGGAATGTGGTTTTGATGGCTCGGATATCTTCATTAGATGATTTGGGACTTAGCAGTTTGTTCGGAATGCTTTTCGGAGGTCCGGAGTTGAATTAGGCTTGAACTGGAGAAATTGAGTTTTTGGCATTTTCCGGTCGGCAGTGGAAAATTAGCTATCGGGGTCGGAATGGAATTCCGAAAGTTGGAGCAGGTCCGTAGTGTCATTTGCGACTTATGTGCAAATTTTGAGGTCAATCGGACGTGATTCGATAGGTTTCGACATCAAATGTAGAAGTTCGAAGTTCTAAAGTTCATTAGGCTTGAATTTGGGTGTGATTCATGATTTCGATGTGGTTTGAGGTGATTTGAGGCTTCGAGCAGGTCCGTGTTATGTTATGGGACAGGTTTGTGTGATTGGACGGGGTCTCGGGTGTGTTTCGGGGTGGTTTCGGATCATTTCGGGCTGTTTTGCAATAGCTGATGCTGGTGTCTGGTGTTGTTCATATTCGCGAGGATCCTCTCGCGTTCGCGAAGAAGGATTTGGCTACAGGGACTTTGTTCTTCGCGTTCGCGAAGACGAAAAATCTGTGTTACGCATGTCTGAATTTGGAAGCTCATAACTTACAATCTATAAGGAATTTGAAGATGATCCACAAACAAAGGTTGTAGCTATTTGTGTCTAGTTTTCAGTAAGGTAAACTATTTAGCATTTGGATTTGTGTATATAGAGTTATGGCTGGTATACTACAGACTGTTCGGGAAGATGAAAAAGAAATTTGTGTTGCACAGGGCTGATGTTAGCAGCTTATATCTCAAAATCTATAAGGAATTGAAAATTTTCCAACACATGAAAGTTGTATATTTTGGTGTCTAGTTTCCAAAAAATTAAAACATTTATCATTTGGATTTTTTTTACTAAAGGTTATGGCCATTAAACTACAGGCTATCTGAGAAGAGTTTGGAAATGGCTTTTGAGAGTTTTTGTTCATCGCGAACGCGATGGGTGGCCTGCGAACGTGAAGAAGGAATAACTGAGCAGAATTTAATGTTCAAAAATGAGGGTTTTGAGTTCACGTCACAAAAATTTAATTGGGAGCTCGGTAGAAGGCGATTTTTGGAGAGATTCTTGCGTGGATATTTGGGGTAAGTGATTCTTACCTAGTTTTGGTTAATTCCCATGATTATGCCTTTAATTTCATCATTTAATTTGTGATTTGAGGTGAAAAGTGGAAGAACATTTGGGAAATTATTTTGGGAAACTGAATGGGCATTTAAGGTCGGATTTCGATGAATTTGATATGGGTAGACTCATGAGTGAATAAGGATTCTAGTTTTGTGATTTTTATCGAATTTCGAGACGTGGGTCCGGGGGCCGTGTTTGGACAATTTCAGGATTTTTTATGTAATTTGGTTATATTCGAGTGGGCTTTGTTCCTTTAGCATATTTTGATGATATGAATCTGATTTTGAATATATTCGGGATGAATTGAGGCCGAGTCGAGTGGAAAGGGCATCACGGAGTAGATTTTCATTCGGTTTGAGGTAAGCAATGACTATAAATCTTGTCCTGAGGGTATAAAAGCCCGGACTTCACATTTTACTACTATTTTGAAGTGGAACACATGCTAGATGACGAGTGTGTGGCGCGCACTGTTGAGGGATTGCGACTCAGTCCATCCCGTGATGATTATTATGTTGCGTATTTGATTCTAAACTATAAAATATTCTTGTTTTAAGTCAAATACAATATTTTGGGTTGTACGCCATGTTTGGGGTTTCGTGCCGACCTGTTTGGACCCCTTGGGGGCTGTTTACCGCTATTCCTCACTGTATTGACTATGATTTACACTCAGTCGTATCTTGTTAAACTGATTTCGAAATTCAGTCTTATTTACACTATTTTGTGATATAAAATAATATTTTGGGTCGAGTACCCCGTTTGTTGGTAGCCCGAGTGGCTTTTTGAGAGATTTCTGACTGAGTGTGGTTGATGGCCTATGTTGTGAGGATATTATTGGATCGGGCTACACGCCGCAGCATCTTACATTGTTATGATATGTGAGAGGCCGAGAGCCTAAGTGATTATGCCACGAGATGGCTTGATATTAGCACTTGGGATGTAAGAGCCCTTTCAGAGTCTGTACACACCCCCAGTGATCGTAGGTACCTACTGAGTGCGAGTGATGAGTGATTGGGAGGCATGAGTGGATGTGAGGTTTCCCGAGGGAATGATTACGAGTGATTGTGAGGCATTCTAAGTGACTGATCCTGAGTGATGTTATGCCCGAGGGACGATTTATGATACATGTTTTTGCCCGAGAGGCTATTTATGATTTATATCATTTATATACTAAATTATCTTGATTTATATGGAAATTGTTGGAAGGTACATATTTAGAGGGAATTTTACTTAAATCGACTTTCAAGTGCTACAAATTGTTGTACCTATGAGTTTTGAAAGAAAAATTGTATTTACTGTGGATTAATGATTTGTTTTATGTGTTTCATAGTTCTAAGACATTATTTACTTTCATTACTACTGATTTGGCTACTCCATGCACTTTGTGTACAGATTCAGGTGCTACGGCTGACTGAGAGTTGATTTACTGTCCCAGAGACTCACGAGAATGCGAGGTAGTTGCACGCGTCCGCAACCCTGCCTTATCCTTCTTACTTCTTTTGTACTTGCATACTCAGGCTTATAGTGTATTAGAGATAGTGTATCGGACTTGTATTCTTTAGATGCTCATGACTGATGACTCCGGGTTTTGGGACAGAGTGGAAATGTTTATCTATCTTTATTTGTTTGAAATGTTAAAATGAAAATTTTATGACAATATCGGCAAATAAAATGAAAAGTTTGCCTTATGTTTAAGTATTGAGTTGGCTGGCCTAGTACCACAATAGGCGCCATCACGGCCGAGGTGGTTTTGGGGTCGTGACAAGTTGGTATCAGAGCCTAGGTTACATAGGACTCACCGGTCATGAGCAGGTTTAGTAGAGTCTTGTGGATCGGTTCAGAGACATCTGTACTTATCTTCGAGAGGCTGCAGAACCCTTAGGAAAAATCTCACATCCTTGAATTCTTGCCGTGCGAATCCATCTATTCAGCCAAAAGCATGTATTCGAATGTGCACGTGAGCGCTCGATATCAGTTGTGCATCGACGGCTTGTGACTTCCATGGTGAGGTGCGAGATGTGATTTTAGCATGTTGATAATGGACCAGTCTTGTGGACATGAGGACGAGATTAATTTGTGGCTTGAGTGCTGAGATATCGATTGTGTGAGTCGTGCATTTGGGACCCATATGTCCGTTTGTATCCTTATCAGTGGGGTTTTATGACTGGATGACGATGTGGCAAATGTGATTCAATGGTGAGGTATGTTCAAATTGTTTGATTGTGACAAAAGGATTGGCTGGAAACGTGGAAAGAACTATTGAGTATTTGATTTCTGTCTCGAGTTGGCATATGGCTTCGAGTTGTGATTGTATTGGAAGACCTCTCATGTTGTTTAGTTGTGGATTGAAGCAGATCTTTCTGTTATGTTATGAGTTCCTGGTGATGTCTTTTGGGCTGACCAATGCCCCAGTAGCATTCATGTATTTGATTAACAGTGTATTCCAGCTGTATTTATACTCCTTCATTATTGTATTCATTGATAGCATCCTGGCGTACTCACGTAGCATGAAGGAGCATACTCAGCATTTGAGGAGGGTATTGTAGAGATTGATGGAGGAGAAGCTTTATGCAAAGTTCTCCAAGTTGTGAATTTTTGGCTCAGTTCAGTAGCATTCTTGGGGCACGTGATTTCTAGTGAGGGTATTCAGGTGGTTAGACGAGTGTGGAGAGAGCTTCCAGAAGCTCAAGATTGCTTTGACCACAGCTCCAGTGTTAGTTCTGCCATCAGCTTCAGGTTCTCATACCGCGTATCTTTATGCCTCGAGGATAAACATTGGTTGTGTTTTAATGCAAGACGGTATAGTGATTGCGTGATAGCTATGATTTTTGGAAGGGTATAGAGATGATATCACTTTGAGGCTAAGCAGGCGGGGTTATCTCCCGTGGGTTTTTCTGAGGTTGTGTGATCCTTAGGTGGTTTTATAGCAAGTACTCCTTTACCAGTAAATGTTATATGTTGTAAGTTAAGTTTAGATCGCTTGTGGAAGTTGGCACGGCTATTGCAATGGTGAATGCGAGATTGCAGATGATTTGAGATGTTAAATGGTTTGAGTTATATATGAGCTTATGAAGGATTTAGTTGAATCTCACTGTGATATGGCGGCGGTGTTAGCGTATGGGCATTGTGAGTTATTTATTATTTTGATCTATGGCTTTGAGCCAAGTAGGGGAGGCTGCTAATGATAAGTTGGTTGCACGATTATGTGAGGTATTGGGTTTAGTTCGAGGTATACTAGTGAATATGTTATGACCTATAGAGGTGGAGTCTGAGAAGACTCGAGTAATGGAAATTTTTGGATACAGATGGTAATGTACTCTATGGGTAGATGGGTTTTATTGAATGATTAGGTTGGAACTGTAAATGGTGTAGTGTGTGCGTAGTAGGAATTTGCTTGGTTGCTTCGAAGTGTGGGTTACTTCCTAGTATGTTGGTGTACAAATGGGGTCAGGTCGTTTGATCTGTTTGATCAGTTTAATTGAGATTTGTGTAGAGTGGATGACTCTCGAGAATGGTTCTGATGGATTCAAGGTTATACGTAACAATTGGGAATCTTCAAGGTGTGCATTTGGCTAGAACTGAGATTTACGTTGGAGGGTGTCAAGACTTGTGGAATTTCTACATTATCATGGATTATACATATGAGTATCAGGAAAGTGAAGGTAATGGATTTAGATTTGCAGGAAGTCTCTTCAGGGTAAGTATTTTGAATGTGGTATTTTTGGGGATATTTGAGAGAGTATTCAGCGGCATACGAGCCTTAGACGGTACGGTCTTATGCATGGGTCTCGTGTGGTGAGTGTAGGTTGAGAATTGCGGTATTATGGAAAGGAGAAGTATCAATTCGAAGGTAAGTCAGAAGGAACTTGGATAAATAGGACAGCTTTGTAGTAGGTCGGATCAGCATGGTAAGGGATATGATTAGTTCTTGGAGTGTTTATGAGGCAATTAGTTTTTACAGGTGTTTCTTAGCAATGCTCATGGGTTTTGGTGACCTGCGTAGCTTGGTTGAGTTAGAAGGATTCAGTCCTGACAATTTGGTGTTGTACAAATGGGATTCGGATAGTTCCTAACGGTTTCTACCATGGTTAGAGATGTATATTTTCTACTGGCGTGAGGTGCAGGTGATGTATGGTGATTTTGCTTCTAAATGGTTTTAATGGAAAGTTCTTGGCTAGTTGGGTACGTAGTTTCTTGTGGCTCGGAAGGGATCATGAAGTTCTCATATTTATCATAGGATGGCATGGCGTATGTGGTATGTTGTGTAGAGTTGAGATTTTCATATGTGAGATCAAGGTTCAGTTCTGGAAGGAAGGTCAAAAATTCTTAGGCAGCATTGGCAATTTCAGATGACTACGTAGATGATATCACTATTGGCTGGCTTGATGAGGGTATACATTTCAGAAAGGGCAATGTGTGGAGTTAAGGGTGCTTCATTGGTATTGTGACGCTCTTTTATTGGATCGACTGCTGATATTCAAGGTTGCTTGGTGAAACGAAAGAATTATAGGGGTATCCCTCGTGGAATGATTGAGTATTAAGGATGTGTTATATATTCGAGCGGTGGAGTTGGGATCAGATATGGTAATTTGTGCGCTTCATGGACTTCGAGACTGAGAGTTCTCATAAACAGATTATTTTGTGGTTGTGGACTGTGAGGATGCGAGCAAACCTAGTCAGATGTTAGTAAATTCCATGATTTAGTCATTGTGAACCTTCAAAGAGTTATTTATCTGTTGTGGGTGACCAGAGTTGATTTAGGGTTATTGGTAGGCCCAGTATGGGTGTATGTTCTACACCGGGTCGGAATTGTTGACTCTGCATTGCTATTGTTGAGGGATATACCATTCGATTGTCATTGAGTTTATTCATATTCTTCAGTGATCTATGAGTTACCCTTCGGCGTTGCGGGGAGTGGTGATTGTTGGTTATATGCACATATGGTACAAATTTATTTGGGCTTTATAGAGGGATTTGAGTAAGGTAAGTAATTGGGTATTGCGGTATTGATACGTATTAGTTATGTTCTTTCTGATTCGTGTGGCATGGTATCGTCTGATTCCCCCGTGGTTATGGAAATGCACTTGGAGTACTTGATGTCGAATTGCGCATGGTTATTGATTTTGAGCAAGGTGGCTTGAAGTATTTCATGTGGACCAGCGTTTAGATGGGATCACGCATTGTAGCAGAGTTATGTGGAGATATTCTCCTTGGTGTCGGATTCGTGTGTTTTGATTTTACAATGTGTGCCAAGCTCTTAGCATGGTGTTGTGATGGTAATTGTTAATGGCAGGATAGTCCTCTCGTGTGAATCTTTTCTATGATTTGAGTTTGTGGGATGTTGCTATTGAGTGTACCAGTTGCACAGGTTATGGCTTTGGATTGTATTGATGCGCTATGTCATTAGAGTGGTCGCATTGGATGAGAAGAGGTCATTGGGCCTAGAATGAATACTACCAGAGTTGCATCATGGTTGGAAGGATGATATAGGAAGTTGGCTTAGAAATCTGCTATAGTTCCTGTCGGAGAAGGGGGGAGCTCCATGATTGGCTGATCGGACGAATGGTTTCTAGTATCTATGTGTTTCTTTCATCATCCGCAGTATTTGAAAGTGTTAGAGCGAGGCATTACTTAATAAGAGGTTATGTACCGGTATTGGGTTGTTTTGAGAAGCTATTGTGATTAGGAATTATCACTATGAGTGTTTAAGTCATGCGGTATATTATGTGATTACATCTTGGGTTACGGATATGGCTTGATACAGCGTGTTCAGACTTATTCAGTTTATAGTTGTGGAATTTTGATCTTGTAAATTATTTCAAAAGTGGAAATTTGGTTCTAAGGTTTATGGGTCAGGTTGGATTTCAAAATTTCAACTGTGTGTTATTGGACCTATATGGGATAGGGTGACGTGGGACCACCCCCGGGTATGTGCATGGTAGGTTACACGGATTTTGGTGGTTTTTGAAACAACTCTGGGCACGTTCAAGGAAAGACTATGTTTAAGTGGGGGAGAATGTAACGACCCGATTGGTCGTTCCGAGAGTTTAACCCCGTTTCCCCCATTTCTGCTTTATTATGTGTTTTTCAGCTCTTTTATGTTGTGTTGGGATGGTTGGCTCGGGTTCGGAGTGATTGTGAAGAGAAATGAGACACTTAGTCTCTTAAGTTGGCTTTATAGTTAGAAAAGTCAACCAGAAGTTCACTTATAGGTAAATAACATCGGAATGTGGTTTTTATGGCTCGGATAGCTTCATTAGGTGATTTGGGACTTAGGAGTGTGTTCGGAATGTTTTTCGGAGGTCCGGAGTAGAATTAGGTTTGAACTGGCGAAATTGAGTTTTTGGCGCTTTTCGATCGGCAGTGGAAAATTAACTATCGGGGTCGGAATGGAATTCCGAAAGTTGGAGCAGGTCTGTAGTGTCATTTGCGACTTGTGTGCAAAATTTGAGGTCAATCAGACGTGATTTGATAGGTTTCGACATCAAATGTAGAAGGTCGAAGTTCTAAAGTTCATTAGGCTTGAATTGGGGTGCGATTCATGATTTCGATGTTGTTTGAGGTGATTTGAGGCTTCGAGCAGGTCCGCGTTATGTTATGGTACTGGTTTGTGTGATTGGACAGGACCCCGGGGGCCTCGGGTGTGTTTCGGGGTGGTTTCGGATCATTTCGGGCTGTTTTGCAGTAGATGATGCTGGTGTCTGGTGTTGTTCTTCGCGTTCGCGAGGATCCTCTCGCGTTCGGGAAGAAGGATTTGGCTACAGGGACTTTGTTCTTCGCGTTCGCGAAGAAGAAAAATCTCTGTTACGCATGTCTAACTTTGGAGGATCATATCTCACAATTTATAAGGAATTTGAAGATAATCCAAAACTAAGAGTTACAGCCCTTTGTGTTTAGTTTTCAGAAAGGTAAAGCATTTAGAATTTGGATTTGTGTATAATGAGTTATGGCTGGTACAATACAGACTATCCGGGAAGATGAAGAAGAAATTTGTGTTGCACAGGGCTGACGTTAGCAGCTTATATCTCAAAAGATATAAGGAATTGGAAAATTTCCAAAACATGAAAGTTGTATATTTTGGTGTCTAATTTCCAAAAAATTAAACCATTTATCATTTGGAGTTTTTTTACTAAAGGTTATGGCCATTTTACTACACAGGCTATCTTTGAAGAGTTTGGAAATGGCTTTTGAGAGTTTTTGTTCAACGCGAATGTGGTGGGTGGCCCACGAACGCGAAGAAGGAATACCTGGGAAGAATTTATAGTTCAAAAATGAGGGTTTTGAGTTCATGTCACAAATATTTAATTGGGAGCTCGGTAGAAGGCAATTTTTGGAGAGATTCTTGCGTGGGTATTTGGGGTAAGTGATTCTTACCTAGTTTTGGTTAATTCCCATTATGCCTTTAATTTCATCATTTAATTTGTGATTTGAGGTGAAAAGCGGAAGAAAGTTTGAGAAATTCTCTTGCAGATTTGAATGGGCATTTGAGGTCGGATTTTGATGAATTTGATATGGGTAGACTCGTGAGTGAATAAGGATTCTAGTTTTGTGATTTTTATCAAATTCCGAGACGTGGGCTTGGGGGTCTTGTTTGGCCAATTTCGGGATTTTTTATTTAATTTGGTTATTTTCGAGTGGGCTTTGTTCCTTTAGCATATTTTTATGATATGAATCTGATTTTGAATAGATTCGGGACGAATTGAGGCCGAGTCGAGTGGCAAGGGCATCGGGGAGTAGATTTTCATCCAGTTTGAGGTAAGTAATGACTGTAAATCTTGTCCTGAGGGTATGAAACCCCGGACTACACATTTTACTACTATTTTGAAGCGGCGCACATGCTAGATGACGAGTGTGTAGCGTGCATTATTGAGGTATTGTGACTCGATCTGTCTAGTGGCAACTATTATGTTGCGTATTTGAGTCCAACCATAAAATATTCTTGTTTTAAGTCAAATACTATATTTTGGGTTGTACGCCATGTTTGGGGCCTCGTGCTGACCTGTTTCGACCCCTTGGGGGCTGTTTATCGCTATTCCTCACTGTATTGACTATGATTTACACTCAATCGTATCATGTTAAACTGATTTCGAAATTCAGTCTTATTTACACTATTTTGTGATATAAAATGATATTTTGGGTCGTGTACCCTGTTTGTTGCTATCCCGAGAGGCTTTTTGAGAGATTTCTGACTGAGTGTGGTTGATGGCCTATACTGTGAGGATATTATGGGATCGGGTTGCACGTTGCAGTATGTTACATTGTTATGATATGTGAGAGGCCGAGAGCCTGAGTGATTATGCCATGGGATGGCTTGATATTAGCGCTGGGGCTATAGGAGCCCCTCCGGAGTTTGTACACCCCTAGTGAGTGCAGGTACCTACTGAGTGCGAGTGTCCAGTGCCGAGTGTCGAGTAACGAGTGATTGGGAGGCATGAGTGGCTGTGAGGTTGCCTGAGGGGCTGATTACGAGTGATTGTGAGGCATGCTGAGTGACTGATCCCTAGTGATGTTATGCCCGAGGGGCGTTTTATGATACATGTTTTATCCCGAGAGGCTATTTATGATTTATATCATTTCTATACTAAATTATCTTGATTTCTATGGTAACTGTTGGAAGGTACATTTTTAAAGGGAATTTTACTGAAATCGACTTTCAAGTGCTACAAATTGTCGTACCTATGAGTTTCGAAAGAAAAATTGTATTTATTGTGGATTAATGATTTGTTTTATGTATTCCATAGTTCTCAGACATTATTTACTTTGATTACTACTGAGTTGGTGTACTCACATTACTCCCTGCACCTTGTGTGCAGATTTAGGTACTAGGGGTGACTGAGAGTTGATTTAGTGTCCCAGAGACTCACGAGATCTCGAGGTAGCTGCACGCGTCCGCAACCATGCCTTCTCCTTCTTACTTCTTTGGTACTTGCATACTCAGGATTATATTGTATTAGAGATAGTGTATCCGACTTGTATTCTTAGATGCTCATGACTGATGACTCCGGGTTTTGGGACAGCGTGGAAATGTTTATCTATATTTATTTTTTTGAAATGTTAAAATGAAAATTTTATGACAATATCGGCAGTACTGAATAAAATGAAAAGGTTGCCTTATGTTTAAGTATTGAGTTGACGGGCCTAATACCACAATAGGCACCATCACGATCGGGATGGTTTTGGGGTCATGATTGTTCTTGGGTCATGTGATTGTGGCTTAGAGCCAAGTGAGAGAGTCTACCATCGATGATTAGGTTACCTAGTCGTGTGTTGTATAGATTTTGGACTAAGGAACATTTGTGGGGTTAGATATAATTTTAGGAAAATGACTTTGAGGATGACTCAAGCAAGGAATTATCTGGACGTGTGTTATATTTCACCTTGGTTATATATGGAGATTGTGATAGGACTCATGTTCAATATTCTTCTACGGAGGTAGTGTGCACGGGAAGGATTCGAGTGGTTCTCTTCTTTTTGGAGTATTCACGTGCTAACAGAGCACTAATTGTTCGGCATGATTGGCTATATATATTTGGGGCTAGGATTGAGTGGGTGTCTCTCGAGAAGGTTCTAATGGGTTTGAGATTCAATATGTGATATCTAAGGATTTATGAATTTGTGGGTGACTGAAGATTCAA
Organism: Nicotiana knightiana; assembly: GCA_005239525.1. NCBI lineage: Eukaryota > Viridiplantae > Streptophyta > Magnoliopsida > Solanales > Solanaceae > Nicotiana > Nicotiana knightiana. The sequence continues at coordinate 38,269 of ML381130.1, forward strand.
AATTTGTGTTGGTTTGTGAAAGAGACTTGGATAATTTCGGTATCATCATCGGTTCTGCGGTGAAGTATTGAGAGAGGGAAGGAACTACTTCAAATTCATAGAAGGATTTTTCAAAACAGATACTTGGGTTGGAGGTACTATGGGATGCATGAGAGGGAGTAAGTGGCTCACGAGTCTAAGTACAACGAGAGTTCATATGGGGATCAATTGGGATGAGTTTTTATTAAGGATCATACCATAATGGGAATGAGTAGTGTTTCCTTAAAGATGGTTCATGAGTAACGTGAAGGAGTTGGTTTAGCATAGCAACGGTTTGGTTCTACATAGTAATGGAAATGATCGATTTCTTTGGTATTGTAGGGGCTTACAGGTACTTTTTTGTGGTAATATTTTTGGGTCTATGTGACTTGGGTGATCTAGAAGGATTCAGTTCGGCTAGTCTGGTTATGTGTATAAGGGTTCCGAAGAGTTTGTGATGACTGTGATCACAGATTGCGGTTGGTGTCTTCTACAGGCATAGAAAATTGGTTGCGTGTTGTGATTTTCTCCTAAATTGAGTTCAGTGGGAGGTTCCTGGCCGTGGAGTGTGTATCCTATTCGTGATTCAGAGTCGGTAATGGGATTCTCGTATTTTCGCATATTATCATGTTAGATATGGTGAGCTGTGTGGAATTGGGAGTTCATGAACAAGGTTGCGGTTCAGTTTTGAAAGGAATGTAATGAGTTTCGAGAAGCATGGGAAATATTAGACGTTTATGAGAATGCTAGCACTATTTTGTGTCTCCTGAGAAGGGTGTTTTTTGTGAAAGATGCATTGTGTATTGATTGCAAATTCTTGACTATTACTACAAAAATTGCATGGTTAGCGGCCAATGGTGTTCAGATTTTGCTACTTAGTGCGAAATGTTATGAGAGTATCTCCCATGGAGTGATTGTGTATGTGTGATGTGTCAGTCATTTGAGAGAGAGAGAGAGATACAGAGAAAGAAAGTTAGGGATTAGGTATGGAGATAAAGGTACTCTCACGGTTTGGAGATTACATTTTGAGAGGCAGACTATACCTCCGGTTGCGGACCATGGAAGTGTATTCAGGATTTGACAGCTGATTGTATGCATCATGGATGGGGTCATTGTGGACTTTTGGAAGGCTATTGACCTATTTTGGAATAACCCGAAATGGTTTGGAGGCCACTTATAGGCCTAATGAAAATGTGTATTCTACACTGGATTAGATTTGCTCGTTCACCACAACATTTCTTACAAGTGTATCACCGAGTGGAGTGGATGTTATTCCTGCCTTGACCTCTTTCATATGTTACTTCCTTATGCAATGATGGGTTATGAGACGACTTAATTATTCACACGTGTGTGATGGTTCTGTTTAGGCCTTGTGATGATATTTGAGTGAGATGGCTCTTGAGATGTTTATCTACTTATTACACCTTAGTCGTGCTTGTCCTTTTTTGTAGTGCATTATGCTATACGTCTCCCCATTGTTATGTTTATGCACTTTACGAGATTTTTGTTGTTACACATGCGTTTAGTGAGTACGAGCACTATAACTCGATGGGTATCCCCATGTGGATTGATATATATGGATAGGGTTTCATGTCGCATTTGTATTATGTGTGGATCGGGTTGCACAACACAATGGAGTTATGTTGGATATGATTCCTTGTGTTCATTTTGTGTGTTTTTTTCTCCCTTGTGAGATGGATTCATAGAATTATGATCTTATTGTGTATCTGTTAAGCTTGCTGGATAGTTCCATTTTGGTTCTCCCTCCATTATCGATCATATTTGAGCGGTTACTTGTTGGTGCACGAATTGTGTCATATGAGACTCTTGATGGTATTGGACATTAGACTTGGAATCAGTGCTATCGAATTTGTATAATGTATGTTCGGAAGAAGAATTTCACTAATCAGCTTAAAATTTGATAATGGTTCTTGTCAAGTGAGAGAACTCCATGACTTATTGATTCGACGAGTGATTATGAGTTTCTATACGTTTCTTTTATTGTTTTCAGTATTATGAGTGTTGGAACAAGGTGTTATGTGTCATAAGGTATATTATCGGTACCGGGTTTGGTAATGAGAAAATATTAGGTCGAAAGATAATGCTAGGGGCATGAGTTATGCGTTACATCGTGTGGTTACACCTTGGGGTATACTTACGCTTTGTTACAACTTATTGATATTGATACAGTGTATATATACAAGAATCGGATCTTAGAAAGAGCTCCAGAAGTTAGAATTTGGTTATAAGGATTGCAAGCTAAGGTTGGCAGAAGAAATTTCAGTCGGGATTGTGTATAGCCTTATATGGTTTGAGGTGACGTGAGATCACGCATGGGTATGTGTATGATGAGCTATAACGTGATTTGGAAGCTCTGGAATGATTCTTGGCGTGTTCGAGGATGAATGTAAGTTTAAGTGGGGGAGAATGTAATGATCCAACAGGTCATTTTGAGCTATATGTCACACCCCATGTTTTCGTACGTGGAAGTACGCCATAAGTAAATTTGAATAAGTTCGGAAAGATGTTACATTTCACATTTTCGTACATTAAAGTTTCATTGTAAGCTAATCGAAGTAAGCTCGGGAATGAGATTATCTTGAAATTATAAGCATTATGCTATTTCAAACAAGTGATAAGTAAATTCGTGAAGGTGAGAGGGTAAGCGAATCGAAGAAAATGAGTTTCGTCAAAGTTTAACATTTCGGGATAAAATACGGTCTAAGCTATAATACCATGTATTTATGGACTAGTGTCATATAAGATACCACATGACCATGAGAGAAAGGATTATAAAGTGTGTTAAAAGTGAGTAGCATTTTTTAAGTAATTTGAGATAATTCATAATTATGTGGATAATTGGGTAATTATCGATCAGTGGGAGATTAACAAGATAATCAAGAAGATTAGTGAATAATTATGATTATGTGATGAGGCCAAAAAGGCCCAACATGGCAGCCACTATTCAAATTAGTGACTCTTGAATTGAATTGCTAGGTGGTACCTTTAGAGGGCCTCTTGGCTAAGCCATAAAAGGCTTCTTAAATTCAACAAACGACATGTAAGATTATGATCAAAATTCACAAAATAGAGATGCTCACCTCCTCCCATCTCCAAGTAACGATCTCCAACAATAAAATTTTGTCAAAGATCATATGTGATAGTAACGTGATCAACAAGAATTCATACGAGACTTCTTAGCATAATAGCAACGGGATTTCGCGATTCTAATGGAGTACGGTACAATCATTCTCAAGATATCATATGGATTTTTTCCTACTCCAGGTATGTTAAGGTTAAGCCCTTCCTTTATTTTGGCATGGTCTCGTAACTACATGTGTTTGATAACGAGGCATAAAGAGAAGTTCATACTCCTGAATTTATATACATTATCCTAGTCTTATAAGTTACAGTATTTTCCCTTATCGGGACTTCATATTCAATTGACTTTTGTCTTTTTTAAGCCAAGGGAGTATAGAGTCTATATATATATATATATATATATACAGTATTACAGTATTTTCACCACCATCGAGCTATAATCTATAGGTAGGCCCCTATTGGGAAACCTCAGATCAGATGGTAAGTTATATACCGAGCCTACTGTGGCCAAGCGCCTATGAGCGAGCCCAGAATGGCCGAGATACAGAGCCTAGCATGGCTGAGCGCCTATGAGCGAGCCTACTACGGCGGAGCAGTTACACATTTTGAGCCTTATAGGGCCGGACATCTATTTTATTTACTATATTGAGGCAGTTGAGTCAGTATCAGCAGGTAAGTATATCTCCAGGTTTAGGCAGACAGACGGGTAAACCTCCTTAGTAGGTGTTGCCTGAGTTCAGCTTTGTCGGTAAGCTCCACGTCTTTCGAAGTTGCCGGGTCTAGAGTTTTATGTACATCTTATGTATATATGTATATAGGTTATGGGTAGGTTAGGGCCCTGTTCCGATCACAGTACGTCCATTAATAGAGGCTTGTAGACATATCCTATCAGTTAGTGCAGTATGTTGAGCTTGTAGGTCTTGTATGTATATTTTGTTAGTTTGTCAGCTATAGTAGCTATGACAGCCTTGTCGGCCTAGCTTTATATTGATGTTTAGTCAGCATTATATTCCGTTCACTTTTATATTTTTCTTCGCAAATTGTCTTGCAATATGTCCATGGCCAAAGTATGACATTAGATGTTCATAGTCCCTTAGTCGCAAGCTGGTAAGCAAGGATAGGTGAGGCACCAGGTGTCAGTCTCGCCCCCCAGGTTTTGGGCGTGACACTATAGCTTTTTTAAGGGGTTTGAGACATTAAGTAGCTTCATATTATGCATTATGACTTGTGTGTGTGGTTGGTATTGATTTTCGGGAGGTTCGTTGTTGATTTGAATTAGTAATTCCCAATTCGGAAGCCTTAAGTTGGAAGAATTTACCAAGGTTTGACTTTTGAGTAAACAATCTAAGAATACTGATTTGATGATTCCAATAGGTTCGTATGGTGATTTTGTACTTGGGCATACGTTCGGATTTGAATTGGATGTTCTTAGAAGGTTTTGGCCTTATTTATCAAAAGTTGGAAATTTGAGGCATTGGAGAGTTCACAAGTTTGATCGGGATTTGACTTTGATAGTATCGGGTTTGGATTATTTTTCTGGAAGTTATAATAGGTTTATTTTGTCACTTGGGACGTATGTGCAAAGTTTGGTTGCGATTCGAAGTGTCTAAGAGTGATTCGGACACTTGAGTTGCATACTAGTTAAGTTTAAGAATTTGACTTGACCACAGTGAAATAGTTGACTTAACGAACTTGAATTAATGATTTGAAAGTTCTAACAAGATTGTATGATGATTTTGGACTTGTCCGCAACTTTTGGCTGGATTCCCATGAGTTTCGGATAGTTTTAGATTGTGTTTCCCTCATATGATGTTTCGACATCGTTTATTTAAATATAAATGGTACCACATTAAGAAAGTGAGCTCGAATTCTATTTTCATTGAACCATTACATTCTTATCATGATTATGAAATAATAGCAACAAGAATCGTCAAATTCCGAGACCGTATGAGAGTTGTGCCCATTTTAGTATCATAATTGATTGCTGGTAATGGTGCACCACAGGTGAGAAAAGGGGTTCGCACCTATGACCCCGCAGGTGCAAAAATTAGGCCCACTAGTAAAAAAAATCATAGGTGCGAGCTAAGGGAGCCGCAGATGCAAAGCCCTGGGTGGTTAAAAATCATGACTTCATTTCATTCACTAAAAATGGATTTTTGGGAGTTTTAGAGCTCGGATTTGGATAATTTGCACTGTGTTCTTCTCAATTTGATGTGGGGGTCAGTATCTAACCTCAATTTTTATATTTTAAGATGATTACAATCTTTAATTAGTTAATTAATCCATATTTTGATTGGAGATTTGAGAGTTTTAACCCTAAAACTTAAGAGGATGAATTTTATGGACTTATAGGTCGATTTGATTTCATTTTGGGACAAAATTTCTAGTATGAGTTCCCTAAGTAACGGGTAACCTTAATTTAGATGAATTTTCCGATTTTGACCTCAGCAAATCTCGGTTGGTTTTTGTTGACTTTTGGGAATTCTTCAAAGATCGAAGCTTTATTGATTGAGATCGCTTCCTATGGCATTGCTGACTTCCTTGGATGATATTTGGCTTGGATTTGTGCGACTGGAGGGCTAGATCGAGGTTTGGACTAGATCGAGGTTTGGACAAGATTTGAGGTTGAAGACTTGCCCGGATCAGGTAAGCAACTTGTTTAAACCTGGTTTGAGGATAAATTCCCCGTTGGCTATGATATTTGAGATATGTTGGGGGTGGTGCACATGCTAGGTGATGGGTATATATGCGTACACCGGGTTATTCATGATCTGGGTAGACCTTAGGATGTTATGTGCCTTATTTTGTTATCATGCTCGTTATTTTCATATTTTCTTCACTTATATGACTATGTGAGCTATTAGCCACGTTAGAAATCATGTCTAGGCTATTTGCTTATTTGTTGAGACATGATAGGGCTATTTTTACTATGTTGAGTTATTTGCCTTAGTCATAGTACTTTTCAGTCATGATATTATACCTGCGTGTTATATCATCATCGTTGTATATTTCTTACATGATATATCACATGTTGTTAGCTTTCTTAGTTGTGTGATACAATATTTGAGTGGTTTTGTGACATATTGGCATAATTTGTGCGGTATATTTATTTTGATACCATGAGATACTGAGTTGAGGCCATAGAGTCGTATTGATATGGATAATGAGGTGACGCATACACATGGCCCCATATTGGGCTAAGTGGTAATGATATTGAGGTGACGCATGCCCAAGGCCATTTGGGATGAGTTATGATGATCGTTGATTTTGATCCGATCAGTGCTTAGGCTAGGATCCACCCCTCCGGAGTCAGGTGATAACCCATGGTCTTTGGACCTTGTGAGAGTAGGCATATGTTACGTGCTGGGTGAGGGACTTAAGTTAGGCACTTGTACAGTGTTGAGAGTGTGTATGTGTGTGTGTGTGTGTGTGTGTGTGAGAGAGAGAGAGAGAGAGAGAGAGAGAGAGAAATAGAGAGAAAGAGAGAGGATCCATGGGCATCATACCAGGCATCGTGAGAGTGTTGAGACTATGATTGAGGGGCACTTTGTCCCAGGCACTTTTAATCTATTGAGAGTTTGTATACTTGATATTTAAATTGTGATATTTGTTGATTTTGCATGTATAATTGACATGCAGGCATAGAGTTGTAATTTTTCTCATGCTAAATGGTATTCGATGTCTCCACTTGATATTTATAGCTTGATATTATAGTTTTCTCTTGTTAAATACATGTCTAAGTAAATTCTGTGAAAGTTGATACCTTGATTGTTATATCTGAAAAGCATGCATATTTCTTCTCATATGTGTTAAGCTGAGCCTACTGTTATTATTTGAGCTATTTTACTTTATATTTTATTATTTTGTTGTTATCATTGTTGTTGACTATGGAAAGAGAGCATCGTACCTTGCCAAGCTCGTCACTGCTTTCAGCCCGAGGTTAGGCTTGTTACTTATTGAGTACATGGGGTCGGTTGTACTCATACTACACTCTGCACTTCATGTGCAGATCCATGTGATGCTGATACATGTTGTTGGTAGTGAGTTATATATAGATTAGCTTGGAGATATCGAGTGTCACGACCCCAAATCCTAACAGGTCGTGATGGAGCCTATCGTGGAACTAGGCTAGCCAACCATCACATAACTACACATTTGTTTTAATATAATTTCTCAAAAATTAATAATAACCAGCAACAGAGTATAAAAATTTTCTCTAAGTCTTTAAGCAAACAATCGATCACGAGCATCTAAGAATAAAACTAACATTGCTAATGTCATAAACCATGTCTCGGAATAAAATACTAATACTAATGAAGGAAGGGAAATGGAAATGTTTCGGACGCTGGACAGCTACCTCGAGATCTCGAATGCTGACGATGAATGAACTCAAATGGCTACTGTTCAGAACCAGTACCTGGATCTGCACACAGAGGTGCAGAGAGTAATGATGAGTATGTCAACTCAGTAGTAATGAAAATAAATCACAGTCTGAAGAATAAGAAACACACAACAACAAATACACCAATACACAAAACCGTAAAATATCAAGTCTCAATAAAGTATACATAAGTTCAAAAACCAGTCTCCATAAAATCCTTGAAACAAGTATAATTTCCAATATTTCTCAGTAAAACTCCCAAAATATCAGTTTGAAAGATGAAACGAATCATAATCAAAAGCTCAGCAAAATATCATTTTAACCCGCCCCTCGGGCAAAATCATCACTCGTAATCAGTCACTTAGCAGCTCACCATCACTCAATAACAGTCACTCAGCACCTCATAGTCACTCAGCATCAGCCCCTCGGGCAACCTCACTATCACTCATGCCTCCCAATCACTCATCACTCGGCACTCGGCACTCGGCACTCGCACTCAATAGGTACTTGCGCTCACTGTGGGTGTGTACAGACTCCGGAGAGGCTCCTACATTCCAAGCTCTATAAAAAAGCCACATCATGGCATTAATCATTTCTCAGGCTCTCGGCCTCTCTCATATCATAAATATCCTCACAACATTGGCCCTCGGTCGCACTCAGTCAGACACTCTCAACATGCCACTCGGGCCATAAATAAAACGGGGTTCTCGACCTAAAATAGTATTTCATTTCAAGAAATAGTAATATTATCAAATAGGAGTGTCAACAATTTCACAAGAAAGACTGAGTGTAAGATCATAGTTTCAAAGTAGTGAGAATATCAGTAAAATAGCCCCCAAGGGGTTAAATATATCGGCACTAGGCCCCAAACATGGCTTACAGCCCAAGTATATCAAAACACGGTAATACTATAAATCATATGCTTTAAAAGCGGTTTCAAAACTCAATAGTTGCCTGAAAAGGTACATTTTTCCAAATTTCCAATTCATGCACGCCCCACACTCGTCATCCAGTGTGTGCGTCACTCCAAATCCGTGAAAGGATGTAATGTTCGGGGTATCATACCCTCAGGACAGGATTTAAAGACATCACTTACCTCAAACTAGCCCGAAAAGCTACTCCGCAATGCGTTTGCCCCTCGAATCAACTTCCGAGTGCTCCAGATCTATAAAGATCAGATCTTTCTCATTAAATTATGCTAAGGGAATGAATTCCAATTGAAAAATACCAATTTTAGCACAAAACCCGAAATTAACCAAAACCCGACCCCTGGGCCCGCATCTTGGAACTCAACAAATTTTATACCCAAATGTTCTTCATCGTCTCACGAGTCCGTACATATAAAGAACTTGAAAATCGGAGTTCGTTTGACCCCTCAAATCATCCCTAGAAGGTCTCATAATCTCAAGCCCCAACTCCACTTTTTTCCCACTGATTTTCATGAATTAAACAATGATATTTTGTTCCTTAATCACAAATAATCGAGTTTTAGGGTCCAATATCCTTACCTCAATGAAGAACAATGATTTCCTCTCTTCAAAATCGCCTCAAAGCTCTTTTCCCATTCAAAAATGGTGTAAAAGGGTTTAATGGTCGCGGAGGATTTTTTTTTAATACTATTCACGCGTTTTACTGTTCACCCGAGTACTGTTCACCCGACTACTGTTCACCCGAGTTACTGTTCACCCAAGTTACTTTTCATGCTGCTGTGAAAAAAAATGCAGCAGCTTTTCTTCTAGTCTAAATTGATCCGTTAACCTTTCGAAATCCACCCTCAACAAATATACCAACATGTCCCATAACATCATTCGAACTTAGTCGAGCCTTCGAAACACCAAAAACAACATCAAAACACAAAAATCACATCAAATTCAAGCCTATGAACTTTGAAATTCCTAAATTCCACCAACGACGCCGAATCTATCCAAACCAACTCCGATTGACCTGAAATTTTGCAGACATATCCAAAATGACATTACGAACCTGTTCCAACTGTCGGAATTCCATTCCAACCCCGATAGCCTATTTTCCACTGCCGACCGGAAATCGCCAAAAACTAATTTTCGCCAATTCAATCCTAATTCTACACCGGACATCACAAAAATATTCCGGACATACTCCTAAGTCCCAAATCACCTAACGAAGCTATCCGAGCCATAAAATCCGCATTCCGAGGTCGTTTACCAATAAGTCAACTCTTCCAACTATAAGACTATTTTTAAAGACTAAATGACTAAATTCTTGCTACAGCCATTCCGATTCCGAGCCTACCAACTCTAACACATCATAAACAGTATAACCAACCTATGACAAGGAAAAAACAGGAATAATAATGAAATTTCTACGAAACTACCGGTCGGGTCGTTACATCGAGGTAGCACTGTTGTTTTGTTTGCATGCCTTGAAGTCCACTTTTTAATCTTATGTTCTTACTATTATATCTTCCACACAGTATTGTACTTTATTAAGATTTTGTATTTAGCATTCTGTAGAGCTCATGTACTTGGTGACACCAAGTCTTGGGGTGATTTCATTTTATTGACAATTTAACTTCATTTATTTATACTATTATGTTTTTTAGACATTTTCTTATCTTTGTTGAAGTCTATTTCCGCATATTCTTGTTGCCTTGCCTAGATAGCAATGTTAGGTACCATCACGGCTCCAATGGAATTTTAAGTCGTGACATATGCTCTATTTGTACATATTGTTATATGCTTATGATTAGCTCACGACCCAGAATCCTTCCAAAGATCGTGATGGCCTAACATGCTTGCTAGGCAAGCAAACACTCAACAACAACAATATGATTCAACTATTAAGCCTTTAATTGATTCATGATATAAATAACAAAGCGAAATAAATCTCAAATATCATTATCATAGATACATGAATCTCAGACAGAGAAAAAACACGCATGACGGGCCAAATCCGTGAATCTCATCTCATATTGAGTCACAATCATATCCCCCTGGCATAGCTACTCAAAATGTCTACACATCTCCCCTCTGCGAGTTTGTGGGACAAACTTCTCTAAGAAGAGAGCTGAGAACTCATGCCATGTAAGTAGCGTTGAGCCAACTGTCTTGCTCAACTCATAAGCCTTCCACCATCTGTAGGTTGCCCCAGTCAGCTAAAAAGTAGTAAATGCAACTGCACTAGTCTCCAAAATACCCGGTGTGCGAAGAATCTGCCGACACCGATTTAGAAAATCCTGAGCATCCTCTGAATCCTCCCCACTTTACTCTAGAGGCTTAAGCCTACCTAACCACTCCAATATCTTCTGTTCCTCATCACTCAAAGGTGGACCAACCTCGGCCCGAGTAGCAGCAGCCGACTGAACTAGTAGTACCCTTGGTGTCTGATGGTTTGGAGCTAGTTGCTCTGGAGTACATGCGGCAGGGTCTAGGAATCTACCCTAGCCTGTGAGGTAGCTGGTGCAACTAGAATCGAATTCGCCTGAGCCAGACTCGTCCACACAGTCAAAATCTGGGGAAGGCCTCCTGAAGGCCAGGTATAATAGTGGGCACCGGTGGTGCCTAAGCTGGTCCCACCAACTCAACAACATCTGGTACATGCTCCTCAATTGGAGCAATGAATGGCTCCATAGGTGCTGCTCTGGCTGTAGTATGAGCCAAACCTCGGCCTCTACCATCGTCCCGGCCTCTCGTGGCCCTAACTAGTGGTATTAGTGGCTATCCGCCTGATCCAATTGCACGTGTCCTCACCATCTGTGAGAGAATAGAAGAGTCAAGGTTCAAACTTCGGAAATAACAAATTTTCACAATACCAATGTAAGAAAATGAAGTTTCCTAATAGTTCGGGAGCCTCACGAAGATAAGTATAAACATCTCTGTATCGATCCGCAAGACTCAACTAAACTTGCTCGTGACTCGTAAGACCAAGCAACCTAGTTCTCTGATACCAACTTGGCACGAACCAAATCCACTAGTCGTGATGGAACCTAACCCAACCCGTTAGGTAAGCCAACAATCACATAATAATGATTAAATTGATAAACATGGTTCAATAACTCAACAGCAGAAAAATATCATGAAGTATCTGGGAGTATAACCATAATACTGCTATGACCATTCCCAAAATCTGGTGTCAACGAGTACATGTGCACTACTAAATAACAAAATACAAGCAAAACCTCTAATACAACTATCTAAACAATAGAACAGTAAAGATGAAATAACTGAAAGAGAACTTCAAGGACTGGACGACATAACAGTTACCTCGAAGTCTCCCAAAAGCTAATAGAAAATCAACTCTAAAATCGCCTCGGCCGGATTTACTTGGATCTACACATGAAGTGCAGAGTGTTGTATGAGTACAACCGACCCCATGTACTCAATAAGTAACAGCACTAACCTTGTGTTGAAAGCAGTGAGGAGCTTAGAAATAATAGTCAGATGCCAATATCAATAACTAGTAACAGTTTAGATTAGAAAGAGAAAATAGTAGAAACGGGTAGCTTGATGATATTATGTTCAACTTGTTCACATTTCAGGAATTTAGGCATGCTTTCAAGTACAACAGTTAAACCCAACATATATAAAGTATTTGAGTTACTATCTAGCATGAGGAAAGTACGTCTCTATGCCTACATGTCAAGTATACATGTCAAATTAACTATATCACATGGGGTCCATCAAAATATTCACAATAGCAGTGTAAGGGTGCCTAGCATATCCTCCCAACATCAAGCACGTATGTAAAACACTGTGCATGCACCCATTGATGGCATGTCAGACTCCGGAGGGACGGATCCTGCCCAAGCACTAATCATAATTATTTAGCCCAATAGTGAGGCATGGTGCATGCATCGCCCAAAATAATAACACTTGTCCCAATACGGTCCTGGCGTACGCGTCACCTCAAAATCAATACCAAATAGGATCCATGGCCCAAACTCAGTCATTTACCACTCAAGTATCAGATAGCACATCTCATAGTACTCAGTTTAACAGTGTCACACATATGAGGCATCAACATGTGAGGAATCAAATAAGAAGTACCTAGACAGAGATATCATACATGGATATAACATCATGACTAATAACATGTGTACAAATAACGCATATAGCTCAGAAACAACAACAATAGCCCTATCAAGTCTCTAACGAATAGCACTTAGCCTAGACATGATGCCTAAAATGAATCACACTTCAAATAATCAAACAAGTAGGGAAAACGCGGGTATAACAAGATGTGATAGAAAACAAGCCCGATAATAGCCTAAAGGCCTCCCCAAACCATGAACACACTGGTGCACGTACACACACTCCTCACCTTGCGCGCACGTCACCCAAATATCTTTCATATAACGTAATTCACGAGGTAACATACCCTTAAATCCAAGTTTAGATGTGTTACTTACCTTATGCCGCGCAAATCGATACTCCAAAAAGCCATTCCTCCACGAAACGGCCTCCAAATGACCCAAATCCAGTCACAAACAACTTAATATCAACAAATAATGTCATAGGAAACAAATTCAAACAATAAATCTTCAATCTTTATCAAAAGTCAAAACTTCAACCCCAGGCCCCCACCCCGGAACCCGGTTAAACTCAAAAATTCCGAACACATTCTATTACGAGTTCAACCATACAATTTCATCTAATTTCGACCTTGATTCGACCTTCAAATCGTAAAATTTTCAATTTAGGAACTTTTTGCTAAAATCCCCCATTTCTCTAATTCAAATCACCAATTAAATAATCAAAACTATGATGGAATCATTAATAATGAACAAATTCAAGTCAGAAACACTTACCCAATCCAAATCGTAAAACTTTCCTCCAAAATTTCCCAAATTTGAGCTCTACAACTCAAACTATGATATAATAACTCTAACCCTCAAAATGGGATTTTATTAGTCTGCCCAGTCATTTCCCTTCGCGAACGCGGAAGATGCCTCATGTTCGCGAAGCACAAATCTCACATGCTGCCAAATCCTCCTTTGTGAACGCGACTACCTTATCGTGAACATGATGACCAAGCAACCCTAAACTTTGCGAACATGAAGCGTCCCTCACGAGCGCGAAGGCCTAGGGCTTGATGCCTACAACCTGCCTTCCTTTATCACGGACGTGGCTCCCTGCTCACGTTCATGAAAGCCATGGGCCTTCAAAGCATCACGATCGTGGTCACCCATTCTCGAATTCAAAGAACAGTCCACCAGCCCACCAAGAAGACCCTTCACAAATGCGATCCCTGTGTCGCGAATGCGAAGAAGCACACATCAGACACAAGATCAGCTGTCCAAACATGAAAAAAAAAGGTCACAAACCCATCCATAACACGCCCAAGGCCCCCGGAACCCCGTCCAATCACACCAACAAGTCCTAAAAAACAATAAGAACTTACTCAAAGTCTCAAATCACATCAAACAACACCAAAACCATGAATCGCATATCGATTCAATCCTAATGAACTTCCAACTTCTAAAACTCATGCCGAACCATATTAAATCAACTCCAAATGACCTCAAATTTTACACACAGATCATAAATGACACAGAGAACCTACTCCAACTCCTGGAACCAAAATCCTAACCCAATGTCAACAAAGTCAACTCTTGGTCAAACCACTCAACCTTCCAAACCTTCAACTTTGTATCTTTTGCCAATTCAAGCCAAAACGACCTACAGACCTAAAAATCAATATACGGACATACTCCTAAGTCCAAAATCACCATACAAGGCTATGGAACCATCAAAAATTCATTTTGGAGTCGTTTACACAAAAGTCAAACTCGGGTCAACTCTTTCAACTTAAGCCTTCAACCTTGGGGCTAAGTGTCCCAATTCACTCCAAAAATTCCCCGAAGCCAATCCAAACACCCCGAAAAGTCACATAACCACAAATGAACATAGAAGAGATAAAAGAAATATGGGAACGGGGCTACAATACATGAAACGACCGACTAGGTCATTACACAGATGCATTGTAAATCTTGTGAAACCCTTTAGAAAAATCCTAAAGAAGTTCCAACTAGATGTAAGTCAGTATATTATATGTTGTCTGTTTCTTATGAAAATCGATTGCCATTTACCAGTATGTTTAATGCACATGTTTCTTCTATTCAAGATATGATAATAGATGATGGTTGAGATACCACTTCTCATCTTATTCAATTTTTAGAAAAACATTTCTATGGTACTAAAGAATTTTGGGGTATATTATCCAACTATTTCTAGCATGTTAATTTATATCTCTGGAATTTCGATGTTATTTTTTGAATATAAACAAAATGAGGAATATAAAGATGCTATTAAAATAATAGTTGAAATTTTTAAAAAATCCTATTCCTTTTATTTATATTATTGATGATGTTTTACATCCTAAAATCAAAGTTGTTGATACAAAGACACTTATTGAAACAATTTACCTTAATTTAGAAATTGAACCAACACAAAGACCATCGATTTCTACTTGTTTGGCTAATATACAACCAAATATATATATATATATATGAATATTAGCAAAGATAGATGAACTTTGTTGCACCAACTAGTGGTGCCTCTTCTCTTCATCATCAACCTCTTAAAAAGACTACTACACATAGAGTTTTTGGTGCTATTCGTCAATGATTAGTCAATCAAAATCTTCAATACTTACCGAGCTTGATGTTTATTTACTTGCAGGAATTATTTGATATTTGCGATGATGAAGGGAATGAAGATATGGTGAAATATTGGAGAATGAACGAAGAAATATTTCAGGTTCTTTCAAGAATGGAAAGAGGTGTGCTAACTATTCAAGCTTCATCAGTATCTTCCGAAAGTACTTTCAGTGCAGCATGATTTTAAATTCGAGACCACATACACTTATAGGCAGAAGACACCTTGGAGACTACCATCTTATTAAGAGATTGGATTAAAGCAAAGAGAAGAAATACAATATTTTTACAAGTGTTGAAATACAATAAATACTTGTAAATTGTATTAGAAACCTAATGTATACATTGCATTAAATAAAATACACAACCCCATAAAGCATTCTAAGATCTCCATATACCCATAGAGCATATTACATCATGCATCCAACAGATCCCTTACTCGAATTCATCCTCGATGACACCTTCCTCGAATCATAGCTAATCCACAAGCACAAACTAGTCCAGGAACTATAACAACACATGCACATATGACCTAATCGTTGATGATAAACTCCTCTACATAACTTGAAGCAACATAACACATCATCTGATAACTCACAATACCCTTCCTTCTTAACTTGCCATGATCTTGCATTGTCATCTAGCTGAATCTCCTATATAAGCTCACATAGCACTAGTCATAAACACTCTAATCAACTGCTAAGTACGCACTCATCCTTGTAACATCCAAGCCAACTTTCATAAGTGCTCTAAAACAGTAGTATATCCATTCCGCTTAATGGAATCCCCATATGAATCATACAACTTCAAATCTTCTCATATGAGATAGACCACCTGCTTAGCATTCAACCAAAGTCTCTATATGGCCATATTACAGTCTCAACCACTTTGCAATCAATCCCTCTGAGCCCGCACTCATCAACCATATACAAAAATCCATTTCATCCCATAAATGAACAACTGAAAGATCTACCAACACATCTGCATCTAAGCTCGGACAATATATCGAGACGATGATCAAGCATCTATAGCCCTCATAGTCCATCTGCAGCATCACAACCAGTCGGCGCATAGCTGATACGGAGTGCACCACATCACATACGAGTGAACAGGAGAAACCGAGTATAAAGGCTTCAAGATAAAACAAGGTCGCACGATAAGGAAAGAAAGAAGAGAAGTTTCCTAGATTTAATGTAGACTCTCAAAAAAAGATATGGACGTCATCATACCAATCTGCAAGACTCTATTAGACACTTGCTCATGACTCGTAGAACTTATGAACCTAGTGCTCTAGTACCAGCTTGTCACGGCCCAAAATTCACCTTGTCGTGATGGCACCTAACCCCAATGCCAGCTAAGCCAAACATAGAACAAGGTAACTCAAGTGAAAGATCATTAATAATAAGAAATAAAAATGACTGAATTCTAAACAACATCCCAAGGACTAGTAATACATGTCATGAGACACTATGATTTACAAACCTGTATAAAGAAGAGGTATCGTGAATATAGAATGATGGTACATCTTTAATGCAAGGCTTCATCTTCCGCAACCTCCAAAATCTGCACGCAAGGTGTAGAAGTGTAGTATGATTACAACTGATTCCATGTACTCAATAAGTATCTTGACTAACCTCGGTGAACTAGTGACAAATTTTTAAATTAAAAGATACTCACCTAATACTTATACTTGTACAGATGATAAGTATAGAAGCAATAATGAGATAGAGAAATAGATAACTACATAATAAACGGAAGAAGAAAGTAAATGACAGAGGGCCCTAGAAATCATAACATCGCAGCCTTAAAACACAACAAGGTGGCGGAATATAACAACTAAGAATAACCACAATTCATCTTTACCCTTGTGGCGCAAAATATATATATACCTCTTAAATCCAATCACCATCTCTTATTATGAATAAATAAGCTCAAGTAACATGAAAATAACAGGTAGAGATGTGCGTTCACAATGGTACGGTCAAATTAAGTACGTAAACAATCTAAAAACTAGCACATTATCCCTTTAAGATGTCATATATTTTAACAAGGTCTCTAGCATAGATAATTAAACTCATTTACTCATGGAAAAAAATGAAGCATAAATGAATAAGTTCACAAAGTTCAACAAGGCATAAAGAAGCATATAATCCCCCCCCCCCCCCCCCCCCTGCGCGGGATGAAAACCCTTGCACAAGCATATACGCTAGTCACCTCGTATATGCATCAACCCCTGCATGTAGCAAAAAATGTCATTTATTAGGAAAAATTCCCTCAACAAAGATAGGTAAGACACTTACCTCATTCCGGAATAAATTCCACAATTCAACATGGCTTTTCCTTTGCAATAATCTTCCAAACCACCTGAATCTAGTCAATTGTTGTTCAAACAAGTCAAAATAAGCTTTAGAAACTTTGCTCGTACAATAAAAGTTCAAACTTTAACATAATTTAAAAAGTCAAAAAAAAAAAGTCAATCGGGCCTACGTGGTCGAAATCCGAGATTAAGACCAAATCCTGATTACCCATTCATCCCCGAGCGCGAATATGTGATTTTTTCAAAATCCGACCTCAATTTGAGATCTAAATCTCAATTTTACAAAATACTTAGTTTCTACCCAAAATCCCCAATTTCTACTCTATAAATCTTAGATTTGATAAAGAGGTTCATGAAAAGGTAATGGAATTTGAATGAAAACAAGTTAAATTTACCAGCCTATGAAGTTGGGAAAACATTGCTCTCCAAAAATCTCCTCTAAGGAGTCTAGGTCTCAAAAATAGTGTAAAATAAGCTAAGTCCTGAATTCCCAACTTTTATCCAGCTGCAAGTTTCACAATTGCAAAGCGTTGTTCACAATTGCAATGTTTGCAAATGCCCACTGATTGCTAATGCATTCAATGCTTGAGCCCTTCTTATGTCGCAAATCCGACTTAACCTTTGCATTTGCAAAGCATCCATGCCTTGCAAAAGTAACCAAAGCTTCGCATTTGTATAGCTGTCTAGCCCATCCCAGTGTCGCAAATGCGACATATAGATCGCAAATGTGATGCCCTCTAGCTCGCAAATGAAAAGCAACCACTGCTTCACAATGGAAAATCATACCTACCCCTGCCCAATATCGCAAATGCGAGCCTAACTTTTCAAAAGTGAATTTCGCATTTGCAAACATGTCCTTGCAAATGCAAGACATGCATGCCATGAACACCGGTTATTACCTGTTTAGCCAAAATCAGTCCGCAACCTATTCAGAACTCACTCGAGCCCTTCTGACTCTAATCCAAACATCCACACAAGTGTAATAACATCATACAAACTTATTATCAAGCTAAAATCATCAAAATAACATCTAAAATCAAGAATCAATCATTAAAACTCAAGATTTTTTAAGTTTAAACTCAAATTTCCAACTTTTCACATGAAGCGCTGAAATGGTCTCAGGTCATCCAGGACCTCAACTAAATATGCGTACAAGTCCAAAATCATCATATGAACCTATCGGAATCATCAAAACACCAATCCAAGGTCATTTACCAAGAATGTTGACCGTGGTCAACTCTAATCATTTTCAAAGTCAAAAATCATATTTTCTTTAAAACATTCACATTTAAATTTTTCAAAAATGGACACTGACCACGTACGAAAGTCATAAATAATCAAATAGAGCTATGAAAAGTTCTAAAACATATAAAGGGAATCTAGTACTCAAAATAACTGGTCAGGTCATTATATTCTCCCCCACTTAAACATATGTTCGTCCTCGAACGAGCCAAAAGTCGTTCCTAAGCCGTTATTTAGTTGTATAAACTCATCATAATCATACCTATGAGCGATTCCATTCTACCTCAGTCCATATAAGTCCGTGAAAATGACCCCGACTGAATATTCTTCCTTCAACATTAGCCCACAGGGCGTGGAACCAAATTCCAACATCCAGAATCCCCTATAAGATATGATCCTTGTATATATACACTGTATCAATCTCAAAAAGTTGCATCAAGACATCAATACACTTCCAAGATTAAACCACATGATGTACCACACAACTCATGTACTCACAAAAATAACTTCCGACCACAATAGCTGCTCATTATCAAATCTGGTACCGGTAATATACCGCATATCAAATAAAATCTCGTTTCGAACCTTCACACCGCTAATGATGAAAGAACCATTTAGATACTCATAAACACCCATGAAATTAATAAGTCGTGGAGTTCTCTCGTCCGGCAAGGACCATTGCCAAGACTAGTGACATTCTTCTTCCAAACATGTCTTATCCCAACCCGATTGTGCAATCTTGAAGTCTACTAACCTTGTCCCATCCAGTACATATTATTCGATTGGAAAGTCTCCTAAAGGCTACATGGAACCTCACACAATTCGGTTTGTACACCAAGCAAGCAATAACTCAGATACTCCAATAATGGAAAGAAAACAAGATAAGAGGATTATCCAACAAGTGCAATTGAAATAACAACAAAAGTCCCACAAAGGGAAAATAAAACACACGAAATAAACACAAGGAAGGGTATCCCACATAACTCTATTGGCGCACAACCCGATCCCAAACATATCTATCCACATAGGGATATCCATCGAGTCATAATGCATGTGCTCACTAAGCACATGTGCATCAACATCAAGCATGATAGAGTGCATAAATATAACTACGGGGAGATGAATAGGCATAATACAATACCAAAAAGGCAAGCACGACTAAGGGGAAATAAGAAAATCAACATCACAAGAGCCATGTCTCCCATATATCTCCATAAGGCCTAAACAGGATCACAACTTGCGTGTGAATAATCAAGTAGTCTCACAACCCTTCATAGCATAAGGCAGAAACACATAACATAGACCGGGGCATGAATAAAATCCACTATTCTTGATGATATACCTACGATAAAAGTTGTGTAAGAGTAAGCAAACCCAATCCGATATAGAATACACCTTCTCATTAGGCCTACCAATAGCTCCCAAACCAATTCCTATCGTCCCCAAACAGGTAAATAACCTTATAAAAGTCCATAGTAATCTATCTATAACACATAACATCAGATATCTAATTCTTAACATATATTCACAATTCGCAACCAAGGAATAGTCTACCTACGAGAATATTCATTATCTAAGCCTCAAGAATTCTAGAATATTCATATCTGATCCCAACTCCACTACTCAAATGACTTACACATCACTCATACACAATCACATAATGGAAGATACTCATATAAATCTTTTGAACCACCTAGAAAAACCTGAACCTCAATAGCCAAAAAAAACAAGCGATCACTGTAATACTAGTCAAGCATCCATAAGTCAAAACACAATGCGTCCCCTAAAATGCACACCCTTCTCAGGTGATACCAAATAGTGCCAGCAATCTCTTAACATATGAAATCGTCCATGCCTTCTAGAACTTATGACCTACCCTTAGAAACTAAACTGCAACCTTGTACATACAACTCTCAATTCCACACAGTGCACCACAACTATCATGCTACCTTGTGAACATGTAAAACTCTCATAATCAACTCTGAATCACAACAAGATAAACACTTCATCAACCAAGAACCTTCAATTTAACTCAATCCAAGAGGACATCACCACACGCAACCAACAATCTATACCCATAGAAAAACATCAACCTTAAGCCGTGGTCAAACCCCGTCACGAACTCTTCGCAACCTGCTTGCACATAATCAAATCATCATAATTGATTTCCCTCTAGCTCAACCGAGTCACACAAGCTGCCAAACCCAAAAGTAACTCAATGTCAAATGCTCGCTCTGAATGGACGTTATGTTAATGTCACGTCGTTTCTTGCATCTCTGTAATACTGCCATGTAGAGTCATATTGATATAAAAGTACCGCAAGTCTAGATACCATCTACTAGCGATCTCAAATCCTAGCCATACACAAATCCAGAAATCCTTAAATACCCCTTATGAATCTTGAACTCATCAGAACCTTTTCGATAGCCATCCACTCCGCTCCAATCCTCGACGCACAGCCAATACGCACTGAACAACCTGTGCTCCACCAGCACATGAATATCCAAAAGAAGCAACCAAGCGGTTACTTTTTCCTTGAGCACCATATCCTCAAAAAATATGAAATATGAATCATTCCAAGGTCTCATATACACGTAAAGAATATTATATCATACACCCAGCAGATCCCTTACTCGAATTCATCCTTGATGACATCTTCCTCAAATCATAGCTAATCCACAAGCACAAACTAGTACAGGAACTATAACAACACATGCCCATATGACCTAATCGTTGATGATAAACTCCTCTACTTAACTTGAAGTGAAATAACACATCATCTGATAATCCACAATACCCTTCCTTCTTAAATTTCCATGATCTTGAATTGTCATCTAGCTGAATCTCCTTTATAGCTCACATAGCACTAGTCATAAACACTCTAATCAACTGCTAAGTACGCACGCATCCTTGTAACATCCAAGCCTACTTTCTCAAGTTCTCTAAAACAGTAGTATATGCATTCCGCTTAATGGAATCCCCATATGAATCATACAACTTCAAATCTTCTCGCAGGAGATAGCACACCTGCTTAGCCTCCGACTAACATCTCTTTATGGCCCTACTAATGTGTCAACCACTATGCAATCAATCCCCTCGATTCCGCACTCGCCAACCAAATACAAAAAATTTCTTCATCCCATAAATGATACTTAAAGATGTACCAACACATCCGCGTCTATATCACGACCCTAAATCCTAAGTCGGCTGTGATAGTTCCTATCGTGGAACTAGGCTATCCAACAATCACATATTTACAGTTCTTATCAAAAATTTCCAACTCGTTTTCAACATTCATAAACGTATAAAATTTTCTGAATCTTTTAAGCAAAATAAAACAGCTACACAGTCTACAACCATCCCCAAGATCCGGAGTCAACATGTCATGAGCATCTAAGAGTAGTACAAAATAACCCTACAGTCATAATACAAAATCTCGGAATGAAGAACTAGGTACAAAATAAGAAAGGGAAACAGAGATGCTGCGGACACTGAACAGTTACCTCTATGTCCCAACTCCGGCTCCGCACGGAAATAGATGACTAACGCTCGGTACCAGCACCTGTATCTACATACAGGGGTGCAGGGAGTAATGTGAGTACGCCAACTCAGTAGTAATGAAAATAAATCAAGTCTAAGCAATAAGAAACACATAAGATCAAATCATCAGTTCACAATAAGAACAGCCTTGCTTTCCAACAGTATATATATATATATATATATATATGAAATCAACATGCTTTAAAAGCCAACTTCAGTAAAATCCTTTGAAAAATATGTTTTCCAACAATTTCAGAAATAAAATACCCGAAGAGTTTAGTGTAAAATGAAATAAATCATAAATAGCCCCTCGGGCCAAAACATGAATCATAAATCGCCTCTCGGGCAAAGCATCACTCAACATACCTCACAGTCACTCATTATCAGCCCCTCGGGCAACCTCACTGTCACTCATGCCTCCCAATCACTCGTCACTCGGCACTCGCACTCAGTAGGTACCTACATTCACTGGGGGGTGTACAGACTCCTGATGGGCTTCTTCAGCCCAAGCGCTAAAAATCAAGCCACCTCGTGGCATCTCATATCCTCACAATCAGGCCCTCGGCCTCACTCAATCAGAAACTCTCAGTAAGCCCCTCGAGCTATCAGTAAAAATGGGTACTCGACCCAAAACATCATTTTATAACTCAAATAGTGTAAATAAGGCTGAGTTTCGAAAAACAGTAAAGCATAATATGACTGAGTGTAAATCATAAGTCAACATGGTGAGGAAATAGCAGTAAAAAGCCCCCAAGGGATCTAAACAAGTCGGCGCAAGGCCCCAAACATGGCTTGCAGCCCAAATATAGCAATAGTTTTGAAACACAATTTAACATATGATTTAGAGTAAAATACGCAACTCAATAGTTTCCGCGGAAAGGACCAAGTCCACATCCAAAAATCAGTGCACGCCACACACTCGCCATCCGACATATGCGCCACTCTAAAAGCAGTGAGAAACTACGAAGTCCAGGGTTTCATACCCTCAAGACAAGATTTATAGTCATTACTTACCTCAATCAGGACCAAATACTAATCCGCGATGCTCTTGCCTCTCGAATCGGCTCCCGACTACTCCGAATCTAACCAAAACAAGATTAACATCATCAATATACACTAAAGAAACAAAGCCCAATCGAAAACTATCAATTTTAGGCACAATCCCCGAAATTGGCCAAACCCGAGCCCCGGGCCCACGTCTCGGAATTCGATAAAAATTGCATCACAAGAATCCCCATCCTTTCCCGAGTCTACACATATAAAATGCATCAAAATCCGACCACAAACAATCCCTAAATTCCTTAATTATAAGTCTAAATTTCTCAAGCCCTAAAACCCCAATTTAGGTCATTTAATCCACTAATTCCAAGCCTAATCCATCACATAATAACATAGAATCTAGTTTATAGTCCGAGAAACTTACCTCCACTGGAGACCCTCGAATTCCTACTCCAAATTGCTCTCAAAATGACTCAACCCGCATGCGAAAATGATGAGAAATGCCAAAAACTCACAGAGGCATATTTATACGTCCTTCCCAGTTAATCGCACCTGCGGACTCACACCAGCGGTCCCAGATGCGCACCTGCGAAAATGGCTTAAGTCCGGACTTCCGCACCTGCAGCCCTCTTCTCGCACCTGCGGGCTCGCAGGTGCGACCAGGCGTTCGCACATGTGCTCCTTGGCCAGGTCCCCCTCTTCCGCACCTGCGCAAGGACAATCACACATGCCGCTTCCCATCCGCAGGTGAGGCCACACCAGTAAAATGGCACCAGCAGCAACTTTGCTACAAATTCCTAAGTCCAAACCTCTGTTAACCATCTGAAATCAATCCCGAGCCTCTCGGGACCCTGAAAAAACATACCAACACATCCCATAACCTCATTCAAACTTAGTCGAGCCTTCGAAACACCAAAAACAACGCAAAACACCAAAATCACATCAATTCAATCCTATGAACTTTGAAACATCTAAATTTCACCAAGGATGCCGAAACCATCCAATACACATCCGATTGACCTGAAAATTTTCACACATATCCAAAATGACATTATGAACCTGCTCTAACTTTCGGAATTTCATTCCGACCCCGATAGCCTATTTTCCCCTGCCGACCGGAAATCGCCAAAAACTAACTCTTGCCAATTCAAGCCTAATTCTACACCGGACATCAAAACTTCATTCTTAACACACTCCTAAGTCCCAAATCACCAAAAAATCTATCTGATCCATAAAATCTACATTCCGGGGTCGTTTACTAATAAGTCAACTCCCAGTTGACTTTTCCAACTTTTAAGTCAATTTAAGTGACTAAGTGTCTTAGTTCTCACCACGACCACTCTGAACCCGAACCAACCGACCCAACACAACATAAATAGGCTAAGCAACATATGATAAAGCATAAATGAGGGAAATGGGGCTAATCTCATGGAATGACCGGCCGAGTCGTTACATCCTCCCCCTCTTAAACAAATATTCGTCCTTGAACGGGTCTAGAAACAAACCTGGAGTCTCAACTAAGTGAGGATATTTGCTCCGTATCTCCCGCTCGATCTCCCAGGTGGCATCCTTCACCGGCTGTCCTCTCCACTGAACCTTCACTGAAGCTATATCTTTAGACCTCAGCTTTCTAACCTGACGACCCAAAATAGCCACTGGCTCTACCTCATATAACATATCACCCTCGAGTTGAACCGTGTTGAAGTCAAAACATGAGACAGGTCACCAACATACTTCCGGATCATCGAAACATGGAACACCAGATGAATACTCGATAAGCTGGGAGGCAAGGCAAGTCTATAAGCCACCTCCCCAATCCTCTAAAGCACTTTGTAACGACTTGACTGGTCGTTTTTAATCTCTAGCACGTCGTTCAGTAGTTTGAGGTCATGAGCAGCTCCGTTTTAGGTATTATGGCTTGTAGGTGTGGTCGGAATTGAATTTCGGGAAGTTTAGAGTCAATTTGGAAAGAAAATTCTCATTTCAGAAGCCTTAAGTTGGAGAAATTGACTAAGATTGAAATTGCGAGTAAACGACCTCCGAATCGGGATTTAAAGGTTCCTGCAGGTTCATATTATGATTTCGGACTTGGGCGTATGTCCGGATCGGGCTTTGGATAACCCGGGAGTGTTTCGGCGTATATTGTGGAAGTCAGCATTTTTGAATAAATTTCCTAAGTTTGGCTTGAAGTGCATTTCAGTGATATTGATGTATGTTTGGGATTCCGAGCCTGGGAATAGCTCCGTATGGTGATTCTGGAGTTGGTAGCATGATCGGAAGTGAATTCAGATGTCCGTAGGTCATTTTGAAGTCATTTGGCTAAAGATAAAAATTTGAAGGTTTTTGAGAAATCCGATCGGAAGTGGAAATTTTGATATCAGGGTCGGAATGCAATTTCGGAAGTTGGAGCAGGTCCGTAATGTCGAATATGACTTGTGTGCAAAATCTGAGGTCAATCAGACGTGATTTGATGGGTTTCAGCATCGAATGTGGAAGTTTGAAATTTCAAGTTCTTAAAGTTTGAATTTTAGAGTGATTCGTGATTTCGGCGTTGTTTGATGTGATCCGAGGCCTCGAGAAAGTCCGCACTATGTTTTGGAACAGGTTGGTGTAATTGGACGAGGGTCCCGGGGGCCTCGGGTGGATTTCGGGTGGTTAAAGGATCAAATTTGGAGTTTGAAGAAGGCTGAGGTTGTTGTGATCTGGTGTGACCGCACCTGCGAGGCTTGAGCTTCAGATGCGGCTTTGGCACCGCAGGTGCGAAAGTTTGCTGGTTTGGCAGTGAGCGCAGGTGCGATGGTCCGCAACTGCGAAGCCGCAGATGCGGACAATGAGTGCAGGTACGAAGTTTGGCTTGAGCTGAGGAAAGCCCCAGGTGCAGAAGTTTGGTCGCACCTGCGGAATTGCAGGTGCGAGAGCTGGATCGCAGGTGCGAGAAATGGCCTGGGCAGAATGTTTTAAAACCGTGATTTTTTACTATTTCCTCACTATTTCATCTTGGCATGGGTGATTTTGGGAGGCTTCAAAGGAGGATTTTCTTCATGCAATGCTAGGTAAGTAATTCCTTCATGTTTCTAAGTTAAATACAAGGTTATTACATGGAATTATACATGAGAATTTGTAGGAAAATTGGGAAATCTTGAAGAAAACCTAGAAATTTGTATTTGGATTTTAACCACAAATTTGAGCATAGAATTTAGATTAAATTGTATATTTGAACTAGTAAAGCTATGGGTAGAATATATCTTCGAGAAATTTCGGATTCCGGGCACGTGGGCCCGAGGGCATTTTGGTCAATTCGCTGAGCGGGGTTGGAAAATTATATAATTTGGAATTTTTGTAAATATTAGAGTATATTTTCATTGGCGTGTCGTTGTTTGGATAGTTTTGGGGCGTTGTGCATTCATTGGAGTCGCCGGGAGGGCTTGGAAGCCGGTTATGGAATTTCGGAGCGAGGTAAATCTCCTTTCTAACTTTGTGAGGTGGAATTGTCCCCCTAGGTGAATTAATTAAGTATGTGCTACTATCTGTGGGGGATACGTACGCACGAGGTGACGGGAGTCTATTCGTAGCTACTATTATACCATGTTCGGGTAGTCTAGGACCCACTAGCATGCCTTACCTGTTGTACCTGTGATCTTGCTTGTAATATCAGACTGCTAATATAATCAAAATAGTAATTGAATATCTAAAGAAGACTAGAGTTCATTTTCTTAATCATCTAGAAAGAGAATTGATTACCTCCGTGGGCAATTGTATTCTGGATAAGGTTATATTATTAAATATTATAAATAAATAAAAACTTGGCAAATGATTCGAGAAAGGGTTTAAATACTATTTTGTGATTTTTTTTAAAAAGAGAAATTTGTCATTTACTTGAGTATTTGTCTTCCCGACGTAGTCGGGGTGGACTGTTGATTGTGCATGAATGCATGTGATCGCTTCGCAATTTACATTCCGCGAGCGGAGTGTTATTTCCCCCACTCTCATGGGAGCGGTTCGTACGCAACGGGGAGATTGAAAGAAATATTATGGTTCGGGCCGTTCGACCCTCGGCAGTGCACAGAGATGATTATTATGATGGCTCAGGCCGGTTGTCCTTATATGCGCATGCTAAATTGTTAAATATTTTTCATGGATTTTGAAGTGATAAGATATTTGGGGGAAAATAAAGAAGTAATTGTTTATTTAAGATATTTGGTGAAAAATGAGGAAGTAGTAACTGTTTATTTACTTCCAGTATTTACTTCTAGTATTTAGTTCCAGCAGTCCCAGGTGTGCACCTGCGAAAATGACTTAAATCCGGACTTCTGCACCTGCGGCCCTCTTCTCACACCTGCGGGCTCGCAGGCGCGACCAGGCGTCCGCACCTGCGCTCTTTGGCCAGGTCCCCCTCTTCCGCACCTGTGCAAGTACCATCGCACCTGCGGCTCCCCATCCGCAGGTGCGGCCACACCAGTAAAATGGCACCAGCAGCAACTTTGCTGCAAATTCCTAAGTCCAAACCTCCGTTAACCATCCGAAATCAATATCGAGCCCCTCGGGACCCCGACCAAACATACCAACACATCCCATAACCTCATTCAAACTTAGTCGAGCCTTCGAAACACCAAAAACAATGCAAAAACACCAAAATCACATCAATTCAAGCCTATGAACTTTGAAACTTCTAAATTTCACCAAGGATGCCGAAACCATCCAAAACACATCTAATTGACCTGAAAATTTGCACACATATCCAAAATAACATTACGAACCTGCTCCAACTTCCGAAATTCCATTCCGACCCCGATAGCCTATTTTCCCCTGCTGACCGGAAATCGCCAAAAACTAACTCTCGCCAATTCAAGCCTAATTCTACACCGGACATCAAAACTTCATTCCGAACACACTCCTAAGTCCCAAATCACCTAACGAAGCTATCCGAGCCATAAAATCTACATTCCAAGGTCATTTACCAATAAGTCAACTCCCAGTTGACTTTTCCAAGTTTTAAGCCAATTTAAGAGACTAAGTGTCTCAGTTCTCACCACGACCACTCCGAACCCGAACCAACTGACTTAACACAACATAAATAGGCTAAGCAACATATGATAAAGCAGAAACGGAGGAAACAGGGCTAATCTCACGGAACGACTGGCCGGGTGGTTACAGTCTAAACCCGGACAACACATCGAGACGATGATCAAGCATACATAGCTCGCATAGTCCATTTACGGCATCACAAGTAGTTGGTGCATAGCTGATATAGAGTGCGCCACATCACATATGAGTGAATAGAAGAAATCGACGATGCAGGCTTTAAGCTGAAACAAGGTCACACGACTAGGAAAAAATAAGGGAAGTTTCCCAGATGCCCTATAGCCTCTCGAATGTAGGTATGGACGTTATCATACCGATCCGCAAGACTCTACTAGACACTTGCTCATGACTCGTAGAAACTATGATCCTAGTGCTCTGATACCAACTTTTCACGACCCAAATTTTACTTAGTCGTGATGGCACCTAATCCCAGTGCTAAGTAAGCCAAACATAGAATAAGGTAACTCAAGTGATAGATCACGAATAATAAGGAGTAAAAATGATTGAATTCTAAACAATATCCCAAGGACTGGTAGTACAAGTCATGAGCCAATATGATTTTGGTTACAAATAAATATGAAGAACAAATACAGTATCTCTTCGAAGTTTACAAAAACAAAAAAGAAGTCCTAAACAACCATGGTTAAGCGGCTGATTATCATGTTTGAGATTAAGGGTTCGATCCCCCCCCCCTCCCCCATAAGCTCTTATTTTTTAGTAAATTTTAGAGCTCTTTTTTGTTCGTAAAAATGGACATTCTACGGGACATAACTCCTGATCTCTCATAGATGAAATGAATTAGCTAAACCAATAGGCTAAGACATGTTTGTGCCATCTTTAGTATCTACATCGCTTACAAGAAATCATGCATACGCCCCTGCACACACACACACACACACACACACACACACACATATATATATATATATATATATATATATATTGTTGAGACATGCAACCCCATCCCATATATATATAATATTGTTGCGACGTGCAACCCGATCCACATATATAATAATAGTATTGTTGCAGCGTGCAACTTGATTCACATATAATAATAATAATATTGCGGCGTGCAACTCTATACC
>ML381132.1:8263-34360 GCA_005239525.1 Nicotiana knightiana
TATATATATATATATATATATATATATATATATATATATATATATATATATATATATATATAATATTGTATAAGAATTATATTTAAGTTGTATGATATTGTAGTTGTATATAATTGGGTAGAAATAATGTATAAAATTGTAGATAAGTTGTATAATATATAATTAGTTGTATGAAATTTATCTTTACTATGTATAAATCAGATACAAAATATACAAAAGACATATTGTATAAATTTTGTATCGAATTTGTATTTAAGTGGTATGTTATTGTAGTTGTATTTAACTAGGTAGAAATAATGTGTGAGAGTTGTAGATAAATAATATATAATTAGTTATATAAAATTTATTTTTGCTATGTATAAATCAAATAAAAAATATAGAAATAACATATTGTATAAATTTTATATAAAATTGGTATTTATGGTACTTAACTATAACATGATAATTGAATTTACCAAATTTGTATGGATTATTTTCATTTTCTTTCGCTTAAGCAGACGTGTTCAAAACTAATTTGTGGTTGACAAGCTTTGATCCCGTAAGGCAAACAGAATGTGATTATCGTTGCCTTCTGTGCACAGTTTTTTTCTTCAAGTGCAGATGAAGAAACGACTACACAGAATCCTTGACTTATAAAAATGATAAATTTGTCCAAATTGAATATTCTGCTGAACTGTTCTGTTTTCAAATCGGCCTTCCAAATCTCCAACAAAGATCCCAATTTTTGTTGAACCAAAAACAATTGGTTTTGCCCCGAAACCAAATGTCTCTTTCGATACATTGCAGTTCGATCAGTTAGTTAGTGTACTCTTTCGATTGAAGATACAAATAATGGATTAAAAGCTTTTTAAGGTAAATTGTACATATTTTGTAAACAAAATTTATTTATGCCTTGTAATTAACTAAACATAAATATTAAAAGTAATAAAGTTTCAAATAATGTATAGGAATGAAAAAATTCCTAAAATATTTTAACACTTCTGTGGCCACTATTTCTTATTATTTTGTTTGTGTGTGTTCTCGATAACTTTATTTTCCCAGTTTAATTCTGATAAATTTAATTGATGTGGTACTTGAAATTCAATGGGGTTTGAACTATTGAGCTAATAAGATATTTCTAAACAGACATTTTGGGTTATACTATTTGTCACGTGACAACCAAGTTTCCTGCGAAATTAGGGCACATAAAGATCCCAAAATTGGGGCACACCGAGATAGAGCGGAGCTCCACTCCCAAAATGAAGATGACGAGAATTCCTCTGCTGCGTTACTCTTCCAATGGTATTTCCTTTGCTATTTCTCGTTCTGGTTCGGCATGTACGACCAGATATTTTTCTTCCTCTCATAGCAATATTGAGAATGTTAAGTGTTTAGATGATGCTCTGACTCTCTTTCGTCAAATGGTCAGAACGCAGCCTCTTCCCTCTGTTTTTAGCTTCTCTAAATTATTAAAGACTATGGTAAATATGAAGCATTACTCTTCTGTTCTTTCCCTTTTTCGAGAAATGCGTAAATTAGGCATCCCAGTTAATGATTTCATCTTGAATATAGTGATTAACAATTATTGCCTAATGCATCGTTCTCACTGCGGATTTTCGGTGTTTGCCATTTACTTGAAGAATGGCATTCCGTTTAATGTAGTCACCTTTAGCACCTTACTAAGGGGACTCTTTGCGGAAAATAAGATCAAACATGCAGTTAACTTGTTCAAAAAGTTGGTGCGAGAGAATATTTGTGAGCCTAATCAAATTATGTATTCAATTGTCATGAATGGGCTTAGCAAAAGGGGTCATACTCAAAAAACTTTCGATTTGCTTAGGGTAATGGAACAAGGAAGCACTAAGCCCAATGAATACATATATAGCATTGTTATAGATGCCCTATGCAAAGATAGGATGTTAGATGCTGCTATTAGCCTTTTTGAAGAGATGGAACAAAAAGGCATTCCTCCGGACGTTGTCACTTATAATTCATTGATTGATGGTTTCTGTAAGTTTGGTCAGTGGGAAAAGGTTAGGACTTTGTTCTCTGAAATGGTAAATATTAATATTTATCCAAATGTGCGCACCTTGACTATAGTGACTGATGGACTTTGCAAAGAAGGGAAAGTTGAAGATGCCGAGGAGGTAATGAGACACATGAATGGAAAAGGTGTGGAGCCAGATGTAGTCACCTACAATGTGATAATTGGAGGATATTGCTTGCGCGGTCAAATGGATAAAGCAAGGAGCCTTTTTGATTCCATGATAGATAA
The DNA here is from genome assembly GCA_005239525.1 of Nicotiana knightiana. Classification (NCBI taxonomy): domain Eukaryota; kingdom Viridiplantae; phylum Streptophyta; class Magnoliopsida; order Solanales; family Solanaceae; genus Nicotiana; species Nicotiana knightiana. The sequence continues at coordinate 10,518 of ML381132.1, forward strand.
GAGCATTAAGCCGGACATTTTTAGCTATAACATATTAATAAATGGATATTGTAAGGCAAAAAAATTGGATGAGGCCATGCATTTGTTTCATGATATTTCTCGTAATGGATTGAAACCTAGCATTGTTACCTACAATACTATCTTGCAAGGCCTATTTGAAGTTGGAAGAACTGACTTTGCGCAAAGATTCTTTGTCGATATGCTTTCTATGGGGCTCATACCTGATTTATGCATTAATCGCACTTTGCTCCGTGGTTATTTTCAGAATGGACTTGTTGAAAAAGCTATGTCTCTATTTTATGAGTTGGAAAGAAAGAGAGAAGATATTGATATTGAACTTTACAATGTTATTATTGACGGATTGTGCAAAAATGGTCAGCTCGACAAAGCTCATGCTATTTTTGAGAAGCTTTCTTTGATTGGATTGTTTCCCGATGTGATTACATACACTACAATAATAAATGGTCTATGTCTAGAAGGGTTGTTGCATGAAGCTAAAGATATGCTAAGAAAAATGGAGGAGAATGGTTGTGCGCCGTGCAATGCCACTTACAATATTATTGTGCGAGGATTTCTCAAGTTTAGCAAAGTTACTGAAATGACAACCTTTCTGAAGGAAATGAATGAAAGGAGCTTCTCGTTTGATGCAAGTACAGTAGAGTTACTAATAGATGTTATAGCGAAGCATCCTTCTTTGCTTGATATGATACCACAATTTCGCTTGGGAAATAAGAAGTAATTTATTTCACTTGATTTATTCAGCTATACGTTTCACTTTGATGCAATTTCCTTTTACCTCTCGAAAGAAATTAGATCAATGGAATTGCGGAAGTTCAAATAATGACAATTAGAACATTGCTTAAGCTTTCCAAGCAAGCTTATTGAGCAGGTAGATCACTTCTAATAATTTGATTGTTATGCCATTCTACTTTATCTTGGAAATCATGTTTTATTGCACTATTAATATTTGAAACTATTCGGATTTCCTTATATATACACATTATAAGTGTAGGAATAGTATTTTCATGCTATTTAGTAGTCTTCAGTTATTATCATTTTTCATCATTTTGAGAATCAATAACAGCTTCCTGTCAGTTTAGAAGCTTCTTTCTGTGCTGGTATAATTTCTACTCCAGGAAATAATGTTCTTCTCTATCGTTAGAGCTAAGAAAAGTTCGACTAAATTACAAGGCTTACAAGTTAGCATACTAGGGCAGTTATTCCTTTTATGTTGTTATGCTTTGTGTCTGCATATTAATTGTTTTTTCTCTAACTATTGATGGATCTGGATATTTCAAGTATATTACATAGGAAATAAGCAAAGTAGTCAACATACTGTTATTCTAGTCTAGTCTAACTTTACTTCTATCTCTCTGTCCTTTGACGAAACACATTAGCTGTACCATATAAGACAATCTATACATGTTATGATAGAGCAGATTTACTTCAGGTTATTGATCAGTGTAAAGGGAAAGAATTTATTGCCTCACAAGCCTGAAAATTTTTGGCACTTAGTTGTATCTGCTTGGTCAATGGTAACACTTGTCAGAGAAATCAACTGCAACTTAACGTGGTGTTGTCAGTCAGAATCCTCTATTGTGATGGATAGTATTTGATAAAAGATTATTTTTTCTACAGGCAAAGGGTCGGCTTCATCGATGAGACTTTGAGACAGAGGAGGAGGGCAGCGTACAATGAGCAGAAGGAAGCAATGCCAAAAGCTGCAGTCCAGTTTGGAGTGAAAATGCTTGAGGACGGTGAAATACAACGTGGAAAGAAGCTGCGTATACGAAACAAAGGAACCTTGTGATTTTCTGAAACATAAAAAGTGTTAATGGAAGTTAAGTGGTATTACTAATATGATCCTTCTGCCCCTTAAGTTACTGCATTGTTCTGTTTAATATGACTTTGGACATGGACATTCATCCTGTTCCTACTGTTATTCTAGTCTAGTCTTAACTTTACTTCTATCTCTCTCTCATTTGGTGAAACACATTGGCAGTACCATATAAGACAATCTATACATGTTATGGTAGAGCATATTTACTTCAGGTTTTGCTTTCTACCTTGTACTGCACAAACAAATTTGTTCATCTATTTGGATGAAATTGTTTATACTAAGAGTTTTGTTTAAGAAGCATTAAGCTTCTTGCTGGATGCAAAGTGTTTATACAAAGTGTTTCCTAAAAAAAAGAATTTTTTAAAAGTTATGAGATGTATGGCTAACAACTAGAACCACTTTTGAACATAATTAGATTTTTTTTTTTCATCTCAAAAAAAGAAATTTATTTTTTTCAAAACAAAAATATCCTTACATAAATTTCTATTTAACAAACTACGGCAACAACAACAAATCTATTATGGTGTAATATGAAATAAAGTAAAATAAGAGGAATTTACATAGAGATAATTAATAAACTTTTCTTGATGATGTTATACAAATGAATAGAAAAGTCTTCTATTTAGAAGAAAGTTGCCTGGTGACCAAGTAACCAATCTTAATGACCAAGTAACTAGACTAGTTAATGACTAAGTGATTTGCTCCCAAGTAATTTCATAATACATAAACGTTCACTCTTAATATCATTTAGGAATTTTTACATCGACATACACTATTGGAAACTTTATTACGTTCCCTACTCAAGTTTCATTTTAATTACCTCGTATATACAAATTCACCAATTATGTACATTTTTGGGGATTTAATGATAATTAATTAAGTCCATATATCACTCTAACGTACAATACCACTCCCCCACGTTTCTCTCTCCATATCTTTCTCCCCTCCCCCCCCACCACACACGTTGCCCTCTCAATCACCCCTACATATATTCAGTATCTCCCCCTATTAACGATTATTTTCACTCTTCTGAAACAATCTCTTTAAATTTTTTCACTCTTCTTCAAAATTCCTTCTCGATTTCTACATATTCTAGCTCTAAATACTCTACCAAAATTGTAGTTGCTTAAATTTTTGCTTAATTTTCAATGAAGAAGAAAACAATTTCAAAGATTAGCCCTAAAAAAGCTAAAGTAGTGGTATTCCTACTTTCGATTTGGGTGTTTTCTCTCAGGATTCACCCAAAAAAGTTTCAAAATCGGTACATGTAAAAGCAGAGACCAAGCACAGGCTTTCCCCTCGTGAAGCTAGGGCAGAAGCTCGAACAAAATATAAGCACGATAAGGATGATGGGGAAGCCTCGATGCCTGTTAAATCTGCAAAAAGGAAGGCAAAGAAATTGCTTCCGACGATAATTTCGTCAAAGATGAAGTTATCACGAAAGTTGCAAAAAAAAAAGCTAAAGACCCAAACAATCAATGGAGAAGGTATATTAGTAGTTTCAATTTAAATTTTTTTTAAAGCTAAAAAACTTGTTCTCATTCATAATTTCTGTTTTTTGATATTTGTAAATATTTTGCCTACATTATGTAGATTTGTTGTAGATTTTCAAATTTTCTCCATTTCCTAGTAAATTGTAGATTTTTTGTATATTATCCGACATCAAATGTAGATATTTTGTCTACACTGTGTACATTTGTTGTAGTTAATTTGTAGTATAAATGTAGTTATTTATATTTTGGTGTTGAAAAAAGTTTTATTGACTTGCTATTTCTTTTATTGCAGAATTACAATTTTTTTTGCATCACATGATGTTGACTATGACATCACTAGGTTTTAGACATTATCTAATCCTAGTATTCTTGGCCAAATCAAGTATTTACTGTCTGAAAATGGGGTAAAGCTGTTTAAGAAGACATGTTTTGGGTATTTTCTCTCATTGCCCAAAATTTGTATCCAAAATCAAGCAATTCACATTTTCATGAAGTATAAATTGAATGCATCTTGTCCCAATATTTTTACAGCAGTGATAAAGGGTGAAAGGCTAAATTTTGGGTTGACAGAGTTTGCCATAATTAGTAGCCTTAAATGTTATACATAAGTGATGGACTTTGGTTACTCAACTAAGTATGACAGTAAATTAATGAGGGGATATTTTTCGAATAAGGAAAAAGTTGAGAAGTCATATTTCAAAAAGTTGTAACCAGTCGTATTTGGGGTGAACGATGAGGATGCAATCAAGCTTTGTATTCTCTATCTCATAGAGTTTTTTCTCTGTCTTTCAGACAGAGACAACTTAGATTTGATAGACCATTTTAGGTTCTACTTGGTGGACTCGGGGCAGTATGCGAACTACGCATGGGGTATCTAATCTTATACACACTTGCTTGAGTCCGTTAGGCACAAACTCAACACTTCTGTGCATATTTATCTCATTCGAGGTTTTGCACTAGCTATGCAAATATGATTGTATGAGTGTTGCTCTACAGTCAACACGCATATAGCTATAAGTGTTGGTTATTCTATCCCCTGCATACTTAACTAGACAACTAGTAAGGACAAGATATGGTTATCTGCATTGGAAGATAGAATGATCAAACCATAATGGATCAACGTAAATGGTTTTCACTTCTGCCCACCCTATTTAATACAAATTATCTAAAAAAATTATACATATTATGAATAGGTATCTCACATTTTTTTTCTCAGTTCACCAACATAATTGAAACACCTGAATAGCTTTCAAGAATGATTTTTTTGGATAAAGTTGAATACATCCTTGAAGAAGATGAAGCAAAGTTCGAGCTTCCGACAAATGCTCCATCTCCATCCAGACATAAGCAGACAATTGAAAAAGATGACAAGAAAGATATTATAAAACAATGAAAAAAATTAAGAAAACATATTGATAAGGTAACATCTATACAATCTTAGATGGTTTTTTTAAATTTATTTTAATATGTAGGTGGGTTCAGACCTTGGAGATTTCAAGAAAGAGGTTTTTAAAAACTAGGTAGTATTCGGCTGCTACTCAATGATTCAATCAAGTCTGTTTTACAGGCGATAAACAGTCAAAAGGATAACATTGATGCTAAGGTTTCGTTCGAAATATATTCATTTTAGACAACAATTTTTACAATGTCTAAGTTTCTATTAGCATTCATAAAATATATAGCCTAACAAATTATGCTTACAATTTACTGGCAGTTCTACGAAAATGATGAGCAGTACAAATAAAAGCACAATCAACACATTCCAAATAGTAGTGCTAAATCAGTGTTGGCCATCATTAGTAAAATAGGTATCTACATTATATCTACAATATATCTACATATAGCCTAAATTACCAACAACTAACCCTATATTATATTTCTAATAATTTTCTTAGATACAAGACACATGAATAACATTCAAATTGATGAAAATGTTCGTATAAGTGTTGGTTTATCTTCCCTATTTGAAGGGGCATTTGATGAGGAAACTGCAAGTATGATTTAATACATGTTATCACCATATTCCACATTACATTTTACATGTCATATGTAGGATAATATTTTAACCAATTTACGTCAATTAAGCTACAATTTATCTACTTTTATGTTAATGCTTAATACAAATTATCTACAATTCAACTAATATGTACACTTCTATTGTACCAGAGAAGAAAACTATGCATGTGGACTCTCAATAACAGGATGCTAGTATTGGCATTCCAAAAGAGTATTTAAATGAGGAGAAGGAGACTAACAAAATTTAATTTCCCATTCAACAAGAAAATATTATACAAGGAGACAATGGTTGTGAACATTTCAATGGTATTATTTGTTACATTATAATTGTAGAAAAAAAAACAGATTTTATATAAGTTTCAAGTATTTATAAACAACTTATGCAACATGTCTTCATATTTTTTTATTTTAAATTTTGAAGGTGAAGCACACGACTACACTAATGTAGGTGATTCATACGACCCCAAATCTGAAAAAAGGAAGTAACACTTGACGATTTTGAGCTGCCAAATAACTTCTCCAAGAGTGTTAAGTTCGACGAGCCTTTTGAAGATGAAAAAATCCATGTGCATCAAGGAAGAAGAAGGCAGCCTAGAAAGCATGCCAGATCCTCCTTTCTCCCTTTTTCTAGTTCTGGTGGGAGCACTTCTGTTGAACCTCCAATTTTTTCTCATCAAGCATCCATTTACTAGGGTTATTGGCAACGATGTTGATCTTGACTTGTTGGAAGAATTCAATAAATAATTATACTTTGGTACCAATACTGGTTCAAAGATGTTAGTTTATAAAAGTTTTCATATTTTCAAGTGCATTCAATTTTCAGTTTTTCAGTTGAATCTACGTATTTATTGTAATTGCTATGTGTTTAAATAGGAGGAACGCACCTTATCCTATAAAAGATAACCAACTTAAGCCGTGGTATGATCTTGGAATGGAGAAAGTTGATAAAAATGAGTGATTTTATACTTCGGCACATCCCAGGCAAGTCCTCAACGACACGGTAAACGTATACCCTGGCAAAATTTAATGATCAGTTGTAGTATTCTATTACTTAAGAAAATTGTAGTTTTTTCGTTTAAAATTGTAGTTAAATTGCATGAAGAAATGAGAAATAATAAATTTTATTTTTTTGCAGCGCATTGATGTTATTTTATATTATTTGAGGAAGAGAGGAAAGTATGGTCCTCAAAACAAAACACGTTTTACAATCACTGACTGTATGTTCAAGACTAGAGTTGAATAAATTTGACAGTAATGCTCTTGCCGATAAAAAGCTTGTTGTTGTCAAACCCAAGACGTCGTAGCGAAAAACATATTGGGGTACATGCTACTTGCAAATGTTGCATGAGATCAAGTTGATTTTGTGATTATGCCCATAAACATTGTGGAAAAATTTCATTGGTTGTTGTTTACCTTAAAAATGATAATTACAATTATATTTGATTTTGTGGTTCTAAAAATATGTGATTTATTTTAATACCAGTTGTTAGGAAATAGATACTAAGTATGAGTTAGTAAAATAAGGTAAGAGTAGAGGAAAGTAACGATATGCAAACTAAGTTGTCACAAGATAGGGCCTTGAGGTCGGGCTAGTATGCTTAATAGAGGATGATCGATGAAGAAATAACAGTATGGAGGGCCTCAAAGGTAGCCTTTTATGATCAATAATGAGCAATAAATGAAGAACAATTAATGAACACAATGAATGGAAGCAATAAAACAGTGGAACAACTATAGGGTATGTTTAAGTTAGAGAGCAGAACGTTCTTGTTCTTATATTTAATATCATGTGTCCCAAAAAATGACAAGGGTCCCCTTTATATAAGAGGGGGAATCCCAACATAGTACATTCATAATTATTACAAAGAAATACTACGGGGACAACTGTATAATGGTCTGGTACAGACTTGTACTAATTCTTGCAGACGTTGTCAGCTTTAACCACGTGCCCTCTTGGGAGATTCCCGCCTTTCCATGACGGTTTTCGATCTTTATTCTATCTCGAGGAATATCGATCCCTCGATATATTTCCTCGAGAAATGCACCTCGGGGTTGATCTTCAGATCCTGCTCCGATCCCATCAAGACCGGGCTCGGAATGTCATAGAAGCCTCAAAATTGGTCATTCCCGATTTTGATCGTATACAGTTGTTGGCTGTGTTTGACATTATCCATAGGGTTCTATATGTTATGATTCTATAGTCTCTTCACAAAATTACAGTAATGTTGAATCTGTTGTCAACAAGTTCGTTGTTATGATTCCCTCTACTTGTCATGCACCGGCTTCTTTGGTAAGCGTCCAGACATCATTTCAAGAACACAAAAGCATATGGTGAAAAAGATGTTACTGACCCTCTTGACATTCATGGTTTGTCGGTGAGATACCCCAGGAAAAAGAGAGATCATTGTATGAAAAAGCTGGTTTACCTTCTATCTATTTAACAGATTTTATTTTACACTGAACCCCTAATTAACAGGGTAATTCTTTGTTATGCCCCTTGGTTATTCTTTTTGTTCTATTCGGTTGCGATTGTTGTCTTCTTCAGGATTAGGTGAAAAAAACATGACTTCGGGCTTGGATTCATCCTGTTCCCACTATTGGTCTGGTCTAAGTTAACTCTGTCCGTCTCTCTCTCTCTCATGTGGAGAAACACATTAACTTGAGACAATTAACTTTAGGTGAAAAAAACATGACTTAAGGTTTTGGTACACTAACTTAAAAATTCATCCAGTAACAGTAATCATTAGGGACTTTTAATTTTATTACTCTTTATCTTTTCTTTAGACAAGTCAGTCATGACTATTGTATTGATAAAAATAGGTTTCACAATATGATGATAAAACAATCCATGTGGAGCAATGAAAACACGAGGACTGGACGAGACTTTATGAAGAAATACGAGACAAAGAGCAACGGGACTGCATACTCACAGGGAAATCAGATACGGGAATCTCAATATAATTGAGAAGATGAAGAGATACTGTCAGAATGAATCAAGGCAGAATAAATGGCAGATTCAAATATCTTCAATTAATGAGCCAAGCGTTATATAATCTTCACGCAACAGTTACGATTAATCATTGTAATGTTACATTAAAACCATTATTAGACATTAATGCTCAATCACTGAAAAGAGTAGACGTTATATTAAGAAATTCCCTATAAAAGGGAAAAATATAACTTGTAAGGACACGTTCGAGCCACTATTGAAATATACGTACTTTTTACGCATCTTTACTGCTTTTTATTTACAAGCCTATTTGCAATCATTAGCATATTCTCTTGATTATCTAAAACTCGAGTTCTTCTTAAATTAGCTTTGGCAAGGGATCTAATTCTTTGGTTAAACAACTATTGGCCTTCTTGGAGTAGTACGGGCGGAATTGGGAAGAAAAGTTAAGCCTTCTTGTTTTCTATAGTGACAAATATTTTGAACCAATTTTTTTTGTGTGACTAAAGTGACAAATAAAAGCATGGGAGGGAGTAATATTTTTCTTTCTTTTACCAGATTCTAATCTTCTTGGCCCTTGTTTTTGTGTTCAACGAGGGAGTGAAGTATGGTGCTGGGATTGGCCCTGGAGTATACGACATCCATTAGCAGGATCCTTGCAGTCCTTGCTACCAATATCCTCCGAGCACACTTGGTCATATGCCTTAAATTTGGCTTAAATTTGTAATTGTATAGTAAACTTTTAGCAAGTGAGTGAGTGTTTAAGCAAAATTTTGAAGTAAATAACATGTTTTCCTGCTTATTAGCACTTCCAGTTTGTAGAACATGGTGGAGTAACAAGAATTGAATACTTCTGAGATCAAGCAAGTTGAAAAGCTTAAGATGTGTTTCTGTTACGTTGATAAATATACATTTCAATATTTTTCGTGTTTTTGCCGGTGGCTGTACCATTGTTTTTCTGTTTATTCATCTTTCTATTTGAAAGATTTCCCCTCTATATTAAAACCTTGCTGCGAGCAGTTGATGCATTAGATGCTTCACTTCTTATTTTCTGTACTGCTGATAACAAGCACCTTGGTGATTAAGGATATGTATGATGATGCTAAGACTCGGATGAGGACTGCGAGTAGTGACTCAAACTATTTTCCTGTGGTGATGGGGTTGCACCAGGGATCGGCTCTTAGCCCATTTTTGTTTGCATTGGCGATGGATGTACTGTCGCGTCACATCAAAGGGGAGGTTACTTGGTGCATGCTATTTGCCAATGATATAGTGTTTGATTGACGAGACGTGTGATGGAGTTAACGCGAGGTTGTAGGTTTGGAGACAAACCTTTGAGTCTAAAGGTTTCAAACTGAGTAGAACCAAGACGGAATACTTGGAATGCGAATTTAGTGAGACCCATGATGCAGACGTAGAGGTTAAGCTTGATGCTCAAGTTATCCCAAAGAAAGCGAGTTTTAAATATCTCGTCTATTATCTAGGGTAACGGGGAGATTGACGAAGATGTCACGCATCGCATCGGAGTGGGGTGGATAAAGTGGAGGCTCGCTTCCGGTGTTCTATGTGATAGGAATGTGCCGTTAAGACTTACAGGTAAGTTTTATCGAGTGGTGGTTCGACCCGCTATACTGTATGGGGCTGAGTGTTGGCCAGTCAAGAACTCCCACGTGTAGAAGATGCGATTAGCAGAGATGAGGATGTTGAGATGGATGTGTGGGTGTACCAGGCGAGATATGATTAAGAATGAAGCTATCCGAGACAGAGTGGGAGTAGCCTCCGTGGATGACAAGATGCGGGAGTCGCGGCTAAGATGGTTCGGACATGTTAGGAGAAGAAGCATTGATGCCCCTGTCAGGAGGTGTGAGAGGTTGACCATGGAGAGTTTGAGAAGGGTTGAGGTAGGCCTAAGAAGTACTGGGGAGAAGTGATTAAGCAGGACATGACGCCGCTTCAGCTCACTGAGGACATGACACTTGATAGGAGGGTGTGGAGGTCGAGAATTAAGGTAGAAGGTTAGTATGTAGTGTACAGTGTTTACCGATAGGTTTAGTAGCATGCATTTCCCTTCATATTCTTAGACTTTTATTATGGTATGTGGTTTTGTTTGCCTTAGGTATTGTATTCCTTGTTGCTATTATTGGATACTATTTATCATTTATTACGGTATGTGATTTTTTTCTTCTATCTTTCTCCTTTCCTTTTTTGCCCTTTCTGAGCCGAGGGTCTATTGGGAAAACAGCCTCTCTACCTGCATTAGGTAGGGGTAAGGTCTGCGTACAGACTACCCTCCCCAGACCCCACATGTTGGGATCAAACTGGGATTGTTTTTGTTGTTGTAGACAACAAACACCTCATACTTGGTGGAGCCTCTCGCTGCTTTATTATTTGTGGCACCATCTTATTTTAATACACCCTGCAGTGTCTTCTAATATTTTTTGTGAAAAGCTTTTACTACGATTTTTTATCTCTACTTGAACCATAATTTTTTGTTTTGTGTCTTCCATGACTAGTGATAGGACGATGTGGAGGTCGAGGATTAAGGTAGCGGGTTGACAGGTAGTTGTGACGTTCCCCTATGTTTACCAGTAGTACTAGTAGTATTCTTGTTGTTGGTTGAAAGATACTTTCTTCTAGTGTGTTAGTATATCTAGTACTTAGCTATCTCGTCCGTTGTTTTTTTTTTTAGAACTGCTACTCGAAATTGTTGCTCTTTTATGCTACTATTTGAGGCTACTTTTTCTCCGTTTCACTGGAAATTATTGTTCCTTGATTGTAATATGCTACTTTGCCCCCCTTTTTTCCATATTGTCTTTTGTCTCCCTCTTCTTCTTCCCTTTTCTTCCTTACCATCTTTTCTTGAGCCGAGAGTCTATCGAAAATAACCTTTCTACCTATCGAGGTAGGGGTAAGGTCTGCGTATATATTACCCTCCCGACCCCGCCTGTGGGATTATACAAGGTTTGTTTTTGTTGTTTTTTCCAACTTTGGTGTAGTACAGTAAAAGGAAGAGCTCGTCTCATGATCTTTATTTCGAAGAGACAATGGCAGTGGCTGGTGAACTGTTCAAGGTCTTTCATGGGGATGCTGCAAAGCCGAAGAAACAGGCAGAAGAAAATTACTCCCTTCGGTCCACAATAACTGACCAGTTTCCTTTTAGCGCGCCCATTGAAGATATTTCTTACAATTGAGAAGAAAAATATGAAGAAGAAGAAGAAGAAGAAGAAGAAGAAGAAGAAGAAGAAGAAGAAGAAGAAGTAGACAGAGAGATAGAGGAATGAGAGTCTTTTTCTATTGTATTATTCAATTCTCTAATTTTACAATTACATAATAGATGTATTTATACACTTATTTCTAATTAGATGGTTATTGTTAACTAACTACCTAACCAACTTTCTAACAACTATTAGATATTTAATTAACTACTTTTGGACATGAGCGATCTTGACTGACCAACACTCAACCCCATACAACATCGTTGATTTGACCACCACTCTGTAGAACTTACTTCACTATCACTTGTGATTTATTCAAGTGATGTTTTTTAGATTCATAACAAGTTGAACGATTACATAGCAATCAGGTTGGATGTTGGCCGTGGAGCTGAAATGAAAAGTCAAAATATCCTACAAAGTTGCTTGCTTTACTTGGTATTAACAAACAGGCAGTTTAGACACAAGATAATTTAATCAAGAGAGGAGACCACTTGTGCTCTAGATGTTACTTACGTGGAGAGGAGGCAGAGATAATAAATCATCTCTTTTTGAATTGCAAGTTGACGGTACAATTATGGAGGATTTTCATCAAACTTAAGAGGAATTTTATGGGCTATGTTAGGAAGAATACTCGAAGTTCTAGCTTGCTGGAATAAAGAAGGTAATCTTTCTAGACATAAAAAGAGATGAAGAAATGTCCAAGCTTGCATATGGTGGACAATTTGAGAAGAGAGGAGTCGGAGATGTTTTGAACTTGAAGACAAGTTCACTAACATCCAGAAGATTATGAAATGCCTAGTTCTTTTTTATTTTTGGTGTAAAGGAAAGTTTCTGGAGGATTATCAATCCATTTGTGATGTTCTGGAATCCTTGTGAAAGGACCAAGGATCAGGAGTGTTTTTTTTAATGCACTCCCCTTTATAATTATGGAGGACTTCACAGTTCTAGTGAAGTCTATATATTAATATACAAATATGTTACCCTCTAAAAGAAAAAAAAGAAGGGATACTTTGTTAGTTATTCTATTCACAATCATAGCTGGGGTCCGAGTTACCCCAAGAGCAAGGTGGGGAGTTCTTGGAGGGAAGGATGCCGAGGGTCTATTGGAAACAACTTCTCTACTTCAGAGTAGGGATAAAGTTTGCGTACACACTACCCTCCCCAGATCTCACTAATGGAATTATACTGGGTCGTTGTTGTAATCATAGCTGGGAGGAAATGCAAATGTCCCAACCAAATTTGAGTTGCAGAAAGACTGGTCTCATTCATCAGCTTCATTCGCAGACTTCTTCACGTTGACGACATAGACCCCGGGACCAAGAACTGAAAGAGCAGCAAGAGTCATTTTCATTGCCTTCTTCAGGTTTGCAACCAAACAGCCATCGTCTCCGGTTGTTTCATCATCCATCGAATCAGCTGATGATTCATCTTCAGATTCACTTAAGAACTACTTGAACTACTTTTATCTGCTGGAGATTCTTCTGGAAGGCTTTTAGCTTCTGTTTGCTCACTGGTTTTAGGACTAGGTATATAATATTTAATTATAGGTTCATAAAAAGTAACCATATAAATGTTTACTATTCAGATTTCAATGACATCATCATCCATTCACTTATGGACATGGATGCCGACATGATCACCATCGAGAACTCCAGATCAGATGAGAAATTTTGTCTGTGTTCCACAAGGGAGTGAAGAATGGTGCTGGAATTACGACATCCATGATCCATTCTCCAAGGATTCCATCAACAGAAGAAATTGCTGACAGAACAAAACAAATGCTTGCAGTCCTTCATACCTACATCCTCTGAATTTAATCCTGCTCCTCAGCAACATGGTAGTTACTGCACCAAGTGAGCTTGAATTAGCATCGAAAAGTCCTCCTGTTTGAAATTGCTATATGCAAGAGTTAAAGAGAATTTTTTTCTGAATTCTGGCAATTGTCTGAGATTGCTACGTTGGAGGACAGAATATACCTACTGATGATGTGATTGTTTGGTATTCTTTGCACTTCAAAATGTACTTGTTGTAATCAGGACTTGGACTTCATTTTCATGGAGTTTGAACTACCACACTTCAAACTCCACGAATTTTTCTTGGAGTTCCAACTTCACCTTTCATACACTAAGAATAATTCGTGATAAATGTTCACTTTTAGTAAAAGTTCCTAGAGTTTTGTCGTATTTTAGCTAAGGCTTTTGTCAAAAAATAAAAATTTTGCATTAAAAAGGAGCTGTTATGAAACAATAAAATAACAAAAACAATATTGCAAAAAAAGAGAGAGACGGAATTCTTATTGAATTTTGGGGTGATTTACAATGGGGTACGACCCCTCTATTTATAGGGGAAAAATGACTTAGCCACAAAGTAGAACTCTCTAAAAGATAGGCATTTACTCTAAATAGATTTCTATTTATAACACTCCCCCTTGAATGTCTATTCAACAAATAATGTGCCTCGTTAAAACCTTAACTAAAATAAAACTCAATGGGAAAAAAAATTTAGAAAAGGAAAAAGAGTACACATGTTAAGAAATGCGCCTTTTGTTTGCCTCGTTAAAAACCTTGCAAAGAAATGTATTAGCTTCTTGAAGGTTGATGTTGGTAGAGATTTTGTGAACGAATCAGCCATATTATCACTTGAAAAAATATGTTGCACCTTGAAATCATCATTCTTGTATATATGTAATGTCTTCATATAATGTCGTGGAATAGTCTTTTCAGTGTCTCCGTAGAGGGAAAAAATTCCGCTATCACATTATCGTGCTTATAGTTATAGCAAGATACATATGTGCACAAATTGCACGTAGGATGTAGTACTTCATGACCAATAATTCTATATGCTTTAAGCAATATCCTTCAAGAATTGTCATATAAGTCATATACTAGACTTTAATTAGATGCATATCAAGTTTTCATGTCATACTAGGCAAATAAGATATCGAAAACTGATTGCACATATCATTGACTTTATATTTTCAAGTGTTTGAACTGCAGGTCCAAATACTTGTCTTTTATATGAAACCAATTCTATTTGAATTGCGTCTCTTCTATTTGGCCAATATTTTTGTGTCTGTATTCGACAAACTTAAGATCCTTATCTATACTTAGCGCTATGATAGATGTCGTCGACGAACATTTTATATCGGTTCCAATATTATTTTTTTTCATAAAGACATAACATAGAGATCTCTTCATTCATATTTTTAGGTACCTGAACCTCTCTTGAGATTTTATGAAGTGTTATGTCATGTGATCTTCTAGATCACTTGCCTCCTTTATTATGATCATTTTGATCATTTGCTCATCTTATTTATCAATAAGTTTATTTGAAACTGATCTGTCTATACGCTTTAAGCGTGCCATAGACTTTGTCCTTCTAGGACTTATTTTAAATATGAGCATTTTCAGTGAGAATATAGTTACTTTATTTGGGTCAGCAAATGCGTCTGGCATGCTTTGCAATATATTACAGATGAATTATCTTTTTATGAACTTCAAGTTCATATTATCTTATTCGAGGATCTAGATGGACAAATGATAATTCTTTCCACGTAACTTTTTCTCAATTGTTTATCATGTCTCCCCCTCATGTTAGAAAAACTAACTTTCTTCCTCAATTTTGGGAACCCATCTTTGTGTGTTATGGTGTTAATCAAAATATAAACCGCACATCAATAATAATAAGATGGAATTATTTGGTTGCTGACCCTGAACCACTTGTGAGGGAGAATGTAATATACTTTCGTATATAATGTATATCAAACTGATATAGATAACTTTGTTCTCATAAGCAATAGTTTAGATATTAAGTGGAGGCACTCAATAAATTATTTTGCTAAACCAATTGTGATATAACCAACTTATCAAGATAAAGTCTTGAATAGAAAATCTAGAAATTATGCTCTAAATTAAATTATTGAGCAAGTTATCTCGCAAACAGCAGGTTGCGGGTTAATAATAATTGCACATGTAACCATCTCTAAGATGCATCTTATGTGGTATACATGGTAGGTGAATGAGCCCATATTCACCTTTGATATTTCCAGCATTCATGGGATTCAATTCCAATTTCAGTTGGTCTACTGATTAATGAGAACAAGCAACATAAGAGAATTCGTAAATGCTTCTGCATTTGATTTGCTATTTATTCTTTGCAAATGGATAATCTTTTGCACCTCTTTTTGTGACGACCCAAAGGTTCATCGCCTGTGTTATTACCCATCCCGTACTAGCGAGGCCTTGAAAACCTCATTTGTATTTGCCTCGATTAGTGTGCGCAGTCCGGGCGCGTAGCCAGACAACTTAAATATGAGATTCTGTAAAAATTGCTAAGATTTGATATTAAAAATGAATAACTTTGACTTCGGTCAACATTTTGGGTAAATGGGCTCGGACACGTGATTTGACGGTCCCAGAGGATCCATAGAAAAATATGGGACTTGTGCGTATGCCCGGAATCGAATTCCGAGGTCCCAAGCCTGAGAAATAAATTTTTGAGTAAAAACTATTTTCTGAAAATATTTAAGGCATTTGAAAGTGAAATCTGATTAGAAAGTGATGGTATCAGGCCCGTATTTTGGTTCTGGTGCCCGGTACAGGTCTTATATATGGTTTAAGTCATTTTTGTGAAGTTTGGTTGAAATCGGATTTCGTTTGGCGTGTTTCGAATATAAAATGGAAAATTTGATGTTTTATGAAATTTGATAGAATTCATGGATTTTGAGACTTAATTCGATGCATATGATGTTAATTTGGCGATTTAATCACACGGATAAGTTCATGGTATGTTTTTGAGGTAGGGTGTATATTTGGTTTGGAGCCCCGAGGGCTCGGGTGAGTTTTGGATAGGCCACAGACTTCATTTCTTGGCCTTGGAAATCTGCTGGTGTGGCTGTTCTGCAGTCCATCGCAAATGCGACCAAAGCAATCACAAATGCGAAGGAATGCCTGGGCAGGCATGTTCGCAAATGCGAACAATGCCATCGCAAATGCGAAGGCATGCCTGGGCAAGCATATCGCAAATGCGAACCATACCATCGCAAATGCGAAGCCATGCTGGGGCAGGCATGTTCGCAAATGCGAACAATTCCATCGCAAATGCGAAGCCTTCCCATCTGCACAATGTTCACAAATGCGACTGTGCTTCGCAATTTCCAGGTCAGGGGTCTTCGCAATTGCGAACCCCTGTTCGCATTTGCGAAGCCAACCAGTGGCCTGAAATGCACTTAACCCGAAATTTTTACTCCATTTTCATTTTTCTCAAACTCAAACTCATTTGGGCGATTTTTCAAGAACAAGACTTCTTCCAAATCAATTGTAAGTTGGTTTTTACTCAATTCTTTCAATCATTAACATCTTTTAACATGTTTTCAACTTAAAATCAAAAATTTCCATGGGTAAAATTGGGTGTTTTGGGTAGAATTTAGGTTTATTCAAAAATTGGGGTTTGAGTGGGCGATTGATCTCCGATTAGACATAGTTTTATATGGATGGACTCATGAGAGTAAGAGGGTTCTGGACATGTGAAATTTATCCAATTCTGAGGTGCTGGCCTGAGGGGAGTTTTTGGTCATTTCACCTAATTTCGCGCATTAACCTTGAATTTAATAGTAGAATCAATTGCATGAGATGTTATTTACGATATGAAATTTATTTGAATAGATTCAGGCTATTTGGAGTCGGATACTCGTGGAAAACGTGTGATTTCAAGTTGATTTAACCGACTCAAGGTAAGTGGCTTGTCTAACCTTGTGTGGGGACCTTTCCCCTTAGGATGTGATGTTTGGTAATTGAATGCCTTGTACGTGAGGTGACGAGCGCGTACTTGTGCTAATTGTTGTAAATCCGGTTTTACTTTAAATATTTAGACTGAGTTCCTTTCTTACCTGTTTTACTGTACTTGCTATCATAGTCTATGTTAGTTTAGAAGGGGCATGCCTAGTTGTCCCAATTTACCTGTTTGCTTAGATTGCTTTAAATTGTACTACGTGAAGTATGTTGGGCTAGAGTTACTTGTTGCCTTGTATTTTTGCACTTTAAATCTGAATGTCTTCTTGTTGTGATTGCATATTTACTTTGGGACTATGAGACGGTATCCCCGGAGATCCCCTGCTTATTTACTTTGGGACTACAAGACGGTATCCTCGGAGATTCCCCTGCTTATTTAAATTGGGACTACGGGACGGTATCCCGGGAGATCCCCCTGCACAATGATATTAAGACTGCGGGACGGTATCCCGGAAGATCCTTTGAATATACATGATGGACTATGGGACGGTATCCCGAAAGATCCTTTGAATACACATGATGGACTACGAGACGGTATCCCGGAAGATCCTTTGAATATACATGATGGACTACGGGACGGTATCCCGGAAGATCCTTTGAATATACATGATGGACTACGGGACGGTATCCCGAGAGATCCTTTGGATATACATATGATGGACTACGGGACGGTATCCCGGGAGATCCACTAGACATTTGAGAAAAGGACTACAGGACGGTATCCTGGTAGATCCTCATTGTTACCATTATGCTGTACATATTCCGGTTTTACTCTATTCTTGTGCTTAGTTATTGCCTTGTTTGACCTGTCTTAATTCACTGCTGTACTCATTATTGCCGCCTGTTTTCATACTGTAAATTCCTATTATATTGTTTGATCTCAATAGGGCCCTGACCTTCCTCGTCACTACCCGACCGAGGTTAGGCTTGGCACTTACTGAGTATCGTTGTGGTGTACTCATGCCCTTTCCTGCGCATGTTTTTCAAGTGCAGATCCAGGTACCTCCACTCAGGCGCACGATCCCCGAGGTTGAGAGATACAACAGAGACTTCGAGGTATATATGCCGCGTTCGCAGACCAGGAGTCTCTATCTTATTCCAGCTTTTGTGAAAAGTTTATTTCCTCCTTTCAGTTGTATAGTTATTCTGGAGTTAGAGCAGTGTATTACATTCTGTTAGCTTGTGGTTCCCGTGAGTTTCCGGGTTTTGGGGTGATGTTGTAGACTTCCGTATTATTTTGGCTTGTATATGTCAAGTGACATTTATATACAGTCTTTTTTTTTTTTGAGATTGCTCAGTTTTTATTTACTTATTTATGCAATTATGTTGTTATTCCGCATTGTTAGGCTAACCTAGTCATAGGGACTAGGTGCCGTCATGACGTGTTCACGGAGGGCGAACTGGGGTCGTGACACTTTTTCACAAATAGAGGTACGTGGATCAATATGAGATAATGATGGATTTTTCCACAAAATTTCTCATTTGGTTTCACCAATTTCTCCTCCTAATTTCGGGAAAAGTGTCTCATCGAATCGACAATCTTCTTTGGGGACCCATTTTGGTGCGATATGGCAGTGCTATATGCACATATATTGCGCATCCAAAAATTCTTAAATGGGATACATTAGGTTCATGATCAAAAATTAATTGCAATGGGGAATATTTATGATAATTTGTCGGGCTGAGACGAACTAGCATTGTTGCATGCAAAATGACATGACCCCAAATAGAAGTGGGCAACCTCGTTTTCATGAGTAACAATCTTGTTATCAATTGCAGACATTTAATTAAAGACTCCGCGAGGCCATTTTGAGTGTGAACATGAGCTACAAGATGTTCCAATTTTATCCCAATTGATAAACAATAATCATTAAATGCTTGGGATGAAAACTCAGCAGCATTATCAAGTCAATAGACTTAATTGGATTATCGGGGAATTGCGCCCGTAATCGAATTATTTGTGCCATTAATTTTGCGAACGCGAGGTTGCGAGATGACAATAGGCACACATGAGACCATCTAGAGGATGCATCTATTAAGACCATAAAATATCCAAACGACCCACTAGGTGGGTGAATAGGTTCACAAGTGTCCCCTTGTATATGTTTCAAAAATGCAAGGGACTCAATATCAACCTTTGTTGGTGATGGTCTTATAATTAACTTGCATTGATAACAAAAAGTGCAAGAAAATTTATTATTTAAAAGAATCTTTACATTATTTAATGGATGTCCATTTGAGTTTTCTATAATTCGTCTCATCATAATTGATCCAGGATGTCCAAATCGACCATGCCAAAGTACAAAAGTATTAGAATCAGTAACCTTTTGGTTTACAATAGAATGTGCCTCAATTGCACTAATTCTTGTCCAATACATGCCACAAGTTAAAGATGAGAACTTCTCAATATCCCTCTTTTGGCCAGAGACATTCTTGGTAATGATGAGATATTCAAGATTATTCTCATCTATTGTCTCAATATGATATCCATTTCGGCGGATATCTGTAAAACTCAACAAGTTCCTCTTGGACTTGGAGGAGAATATTGCATTCTCATGATAAGTATTGTTCCCTTAGGCAGAGTTATAGTAGCTCTTCCAGAACCTTCAATTAAGTTATTACTATCAGAAATTGTAGTCACATCTGTCTTACACAGACTTAAATGAGAAAAATATTCCTTCTCTTTGAATATTGTACGTGTCGCACATGAATCAATTAAACAAATATTTTTATAATTAAACATTGATCCAAGTTAAAATAATGATGTAAGTGAAACAAATACCATAAGGTAGTGATACATAAATATTGCATGATATAAGCTAGATGAGATTAACAGTTCCATCATCTTTATTAATAATACTTATTCACCATCACCAACTAGTTATTAAGCATTATACAGAATACGATCATGCTAGTTTTTCAGATAGACCAAGCACAAAGATCCATTTTGTAAAAGCATGTAAGCATACATGGAGAGAGAACACCGTAATAAAATTGAAATCATGACATATAGTTGTAGAATAATTGAACACAAAAGGTTGGTAGCTATGTATGCCGAGTTTTCTGTTATGTTTTTATCTCAGTAACTGATAGAATTAAAGCAACCATAACAGATACATGAATTGTATAATTTCTATCCTTCCTTGTAAGCCAAAAGAAATAGATTCCACCGACATAAATACATAGTGGCAGTGCCAATTTTTTTTTTTTTAAATATATATATATATATAATAATTAGCTATTGTATTACGATTGCAGGTATCAAGATCCAGGTCATCAAATTACGGAAAACAGTATACAACTTAATTTTCCAGAATTGGAAGTTAAAATTCGAAACAATCAAAACCCACGAAATTTAACAAATATAAAACAACCCCATTTCACCAAATCAAACAATCAGTTGATTAAATGCACAAATATGCAAATTTGATAAAATACCAGAAGAATGATGAATTGAATCGAGGCAATTTTTCTTTTTTGAGGTCTGTTTGGATGGTCCAGTGCAAGAAAACTAACCCATTTTCTCCAATTTATTTCTTCTTCTTTGGATGTTTATGGAAAAAGTAGCAAAGGGAAGTTCTGCAAAGTTTTGTTCTATTTCTTTCTTTTTTTTCGTTTGCAAAGTTTTTGTTGTAATTTTTTTTTTTCGTTTGCAAAGTTTTAAACCACTGATACAGATTATGAATTCTCAAACTTTATTCAATGACATATTTTACTAATTCGACATATTAATTAAAACTACTGCTCATGTAAAGAATTGTAACTACATCATGTTTATTAACTAACTATTACGAATAGGCAAAACAAAAAAAACAAAAATAATCAAACTACTCAATTATCTTTAATCACGGATCCATCATCGATCAAGTGGTCTGTTTTTCCATCAGGGCGCTCAAAGAAGTCTGTCACATCTAAGTGGGTGATGTCAAATTCATTGTCATAGACAAAATTAGCTTCAGGGCCTTTATTCTTTAGAAATGCTTGATAAAGCTCAACCAAATGTCTTGGTACACGATATTTATAGATCTTGCATATAATCACATTGCCAAAATATTTTGGCGTACAATAGGTACGTGATCAATGATTATTCATGCCATAATAATAAAATTATTTTCTTATTTCATCTCAAACCTCCTTTTAGAGGTGAGTTTGATATACACTACCACAAGCACGTTCATATTCTTTCAAGAATGAATATGTATTCATAAATCATATGTTGTCACATTCTCATCATGAATGGACCATAATCATCTATATGTGCTTTACAAAGTCTCATGTCAAATCGATGACAAATATAACTTTTAAATAGTGAAAAATTATTTTGAGAATTCTTATTATTAGAAATATGACGATTATAATTTCGTCTATTACCACGTCCACATCCATTGATACCTTCATGGTAATAATTTATCTTCTTTCAGACTTATCACATATTGCTATCACATTCTCTTAAGGGGAATGAGAATGAAGCAAATTCAATAGGACGGGTTTCTACTTTTTTTGCTCACAATCATACATGAATTTGATCATGGCAAGACATAGAAATTTGCCACTTTGGTGGTTATAATTTCTTGCAAACTCTATAGGAGTTATAATCAAAGTTTATTGTCTTTGCTTGCATTTAAAATCAAATTATAGAATTTCAAGAATTTAAAAGAGAAATATAGAGTAAAATACTTACCTTAAATCCAGAATTTAATCATGAAGAAAGTTCATGGAGAATTAACAATCATTATACTCAATCCCAAAGCTTCTACTCAATTGATTAGAGTCTCGTGCTGATAACGTGTTATGAAACAATAAAATAACAAGAACAATATTGCAGAAAGAGAGAGAGAGAATTCTTATTGAATTTTGGGGTGATTTACAATGGGGGTAAGGCCCCTCTATTTATAGGGGAAAAATAACTTAGCCACAAAGTAGAACTCTCTAAAAGATAGGCATTCCCTCTGAATAGATTTCTATTTATAACCGTAGCTAAATATTGAATAATTTCTGAATTCGCTAACTATTTTTTGAAATAAATATTCTTTTCTAACTTCCCAAGTTAGAAGTGAATGGATGGAATTATTAACACCACCAAACTTTGCTAAAAATCAAATTGCCCTTCTACTTTGAAGAATAGTCATACTCTCCCTTGTTTCTCAATTAACTTTTTTAAATGCCTATTTCAACTTGTATAGTATCGACATTTATCTCTTTTACATTTTTTATTTTTTATGTTTTTAGTATATTACGATATTTTTCTCTTTTTCCCCATCTATGTTATAAACTTTTTTTGTTATAATTAACTCCTTTTTATTAATCACCAAAGCATTCTTTACAAAACTATAGACTAGCAATAACTCTGCTGGCTATCTCATCTCGAACATAGGCACAGTATTCTACTATCCAACCTCTAATTGCTCCTCACTATACCAGTAGGTATTTTGTAATTGTATTCTAGCTTTGGGCTCTACTCTAGCATTACAAATATAAGCTATCTCTCTAACTAAAATATCACAATTGCGATATCTTTTTTCAAAAATACGATTGTTCCTTTCCATCCAAATAACATATGAAGTTTCTGTGTAAACCATTTTGAAAATGCTGGCTTGTATGGACTTCCCTTGTTGCCAATTGCTGCTGTTTCCCTGAACTTCATGAATCCACTACCATACTTTACTCCATAGTTCAACTGCATAAGGACAGTATAGGAACATATGATCTCTTGTTTCTAACTGTCCTTGGCATAACACACAATTCTGCTAAATGTACAGCCCCCAACTAGACAATCTATCTTTGGTAGGTAATCTCCCTTGTAGCATTAACCACAGACTAAACACAACCTTTGGTCGAGCACAATTCTGAAAAACCAAGTTCTTCCAATTCACCCTTGATAAATCTGTCGGTATATATGTCTAATAGTCTCTTTATCATTTCTTGTGTCTTGAATTTGTTGTAAGGTATCTCTGGAAGCAATGATTCTTCTAACCATCCAACTTGCTTGCTTTGGAACAACCATGTTTTGAATCTGTTGCTGCTTGATGTAGTATGAATTAACCCATCTGATCCATAACTTGTCTTCCTTATGAGCCAAATCCCAGCATACTTTAGCAATAGCATCCTTATTCCAGATCATCAGATTGATGATATTCATTCCCCCTGCTGATTTTGGAGTACACATCTTGTCCCATGCCACATAGCTCTTCCTGGTAATAGTATTACTTCCAGACCATATGTAACTTCTACACATAGCATCTATCAACTTTAATACCTTCACAGGCAGAATGAATAACTGAGCCTAGTAGGCCTGAATATCAAGGATGATAGATTTAATTAACTGTACTCGACCAGCATAGGAAAGTTTCTTAGCAGTCCAAGAAGAAATCTTCCTTGTGATTCTGTCAATTAAAGGTTGCCATTGTATCAATGGAATCTTCTTGGATGATAAAGGAATGCCCAAGTATTTAAAAGGTAACTCTCCTTGTACATAACCAAGATAGTTCAATATTTGTTGACGAACTTCCTGTTTCACCCCCCCCCCCACCCCCCCACCCC
>ML381132.1:35612-70794 GCA_005239525.1 Nicotiana knightiana
AAAAAAAAAATATACTGAGCTTTTCCCATATTAGCTTGCAAACCAGATGCCTTAGAAAACTGAGAGAAATATTGATATAGAGTAGATACGGAAGTGAGATCACCTTTAGAGAACAGAAGAAGATCATCAGCAAAACTCAGATGAGTTATGCCCAATTTTTTACATCTAGGATGGTATGAAAACAGCTTATCTTTGCCCATTTCACCAAAAGATCTGCTCAAGTACTCCATGACAATAGCAAATAAGAAAGAAGAAATATGGTCTCCTTGTCTCAGGCCCTTGGCAGCTTCAAAAGGCTTAGTAGTCTCTCCATTAACAAGCACAGTGTAGCTAACTGACTTAATACACTCCATAATCCAGCTTATAAATTTTTCAGGAAAGCCAATCTCCTCCATTATTTGTTGTAGAAATATCCACTCAACTGAATCATATGCCTTTCGAAGGTCTATCTTAATCATACATCTGGGAGATATTTGGCTTCTAGTATAGGGCTTTACTAGTTCATGAGCCAATATCACATTGTCTGCAATTTTCCTGCCAGGAACAAAACCAGCCTGTGATTCAGAGATTATGTATGCCATGACTTTTTGGAGTCTACCAGCTAGAATCTTAGAAACCATCTTACATAAAATTGTACAGCATGCAATTAACCTATATTCTTTGACTGTGTAGGCTTAGAACCTTTAGGCACTAGAGTAATAGTAGAACAATTAATTGGCTTGAACATCTTAGTGGTTAGAAAGAATTCCTTTACAACATCTGTGACTTGCTTCCTGATGATGGTCCATGATTTCTTGAAAAAAACCGCATTAAATCCATCAATACCAGGTGCTTTTTCATCTCCAATAGCTTTAAGACTATCTGAAATCTCCTGATCAGTAACTTCTGCACATAACTCTCTTCTTTGTTGTGGAGTTAACCTAGGATCATTTGACATATAAACCCTGTTTATGGCCGGCAAAGATCCTGCAGCTGAGCCCATGAGAGATTTATAGAAATCCACAATCTCTGCGTTAATAAGTTCAGGATCCTTGATTTTATCTCCACACCTTGTAGTTAGTTCATTAATTTGCTTTCTCTGTGATCTGTCCTTTATGACTGCAGTGAAGTATTTGGTATTAGCATCTCCCAATTTGATCCATTTGGCTCTTACCTTCTGTTGTAGGATATTTTCTTCCATCACTGACCATCTTTCTAAGTTAATCAGTATCTCCTTCTCCTTTTGCAACAAACTATCTGTATAGGCATTTGCAAGCTGTTCTTGTATACTTTTTAGGTCCACTCTAACTTCTTCAATTTTCTGAGTGATTCCTCTGAACTCCTTAGCATTCAAAGCTTTTAAGGGAGCTTTTAATTCTTTTAGTTTATACAATACATCTCTCATAGTACCAGTAGAATTCTTTACATTCCACACTTCAGCTAAAATTTGATTGAAGTCTTGGTGATCTGTCCAATCATTGAAGAATCGAAATGTAATTTTCCCAGTCCAGGAAGGCTTTGCTAGAGTTAATATCATAGGTGCATGATCAGATATTTGAGGGAGGTCATAGACAGTCTCCACATGACTTCAGTTCACCATCCATTCATAATTTCCAAACACTCTATCCAGCCTGCTACTCACCTTATCATTGCCAGTTTGTTTGTTTGTCCAAGTATAGTAATCACCTTGCCAAGGTAGTTCAGTTAGGTCTGCTTGTTGAAGACATGCATTGAACTCTTGAGTTTCTGCATAACTAACAGGATTAACTGATTAACGATCATTGGCATACAACTCAGCATTGAAATCACCTGCAACCAACCATGGTCCTGCAATAGTTATAGCTATTTGCTGCAAATTATTCCACAACTCTCTTCTCTGCTCCAACCCATTGAATCCATAAACCACAGTCAAATGACATTTGATATCCCCTTTTCTACTTTGAACTAGAGAATGAATCATTTGAGGGCTATCGCTGATTCTAGTAACCATCAGCTCTGTAGTATCCCATATCAGCCATACTCTCCCATTCTTGGCATCTTTGTAGTTAGTTAGTATATCCCATCCTGGCATCATATACTTCAATATTTTTTGAGCATTTTCTTCTTTAACTTTGGTCTCTACTAGCCCCATCAACTTTATTCTATTACTTCTAATATATTCTCTGACTTCCTTTTGTTTATATCTTTTATTTACACCCCTGATGTTCCAAAATAACCACTTCATTGACGATAACTTGTTCCACCTTTATCACCAGGTGGGATATCCTAATTACTATTGGACACTGGCTCAAATCTATTCCTTACAGGTATAGGTGTTAGAGGAGGGAAATTGATGATATTCAATT
This sequence comes from Nicotiana knightiana, assembly GCA_005239525.1. NCBI lineage: Eukaryota > Viridiplantae > Streptophyta > Magnoliopsida > Solanales > Solanaceae > Nicotiana > Nicotiana knightiana. The sequence goes on from ML381132.1 coordinate 37,937, forward strand.
CTGGACTCTGTATAGCTTTGCCTCTATCATCCTGTTTATCATCATGTTGAACCCCTTTTATTTGATTCTGTTCTGTATTCTTCTGCATCTCAGCTTCCTTGTTATTGGTATTACTTGGCCCTTCCTGCACTTGTACTTGTATGGATTCTTCTTGAATAGGGGCTGGAACTTTAGCTCTCCATTCTTGCATAACTTTACCCTTTCTATTAGCCATTTGGTTCTCATTCTTTTGCTGTTGAACACCTGTGCCCTACAACTTGACATTTCTCATAATAGGCAGGTTTCCATTCATATATAACACTCTGAAGAGATTCTTCCCATTTGGCTCCATCACCCAAACTTCTTTTGGTAATTCCTTGGTCACAGTCACTTCAATAAGCATCCTAGCGTAGGAAATTCTAGTTTGCTTTGTAGTACACTCATCAGCAAAAATAGGTTTTCCTAACACACTTGCTATTCTGCTTAGAGACCCAACACCCCAACATGACATAGGTAACTTAGGAAATTTAGTCCACAATGGAATGGACGTAGGAAATTCCTCTGTAAAATCGAACTCCGGAGTCCATGGCTTCAGAATTATCGGTTTGCTTGCTATGGAATAAGGTCCTGCACATAAAATTTCATGAGCATCATCCCTGTTCTTAAATCTGATTATATAATACCCTTCCTCGTGGTAAAATAAATCAGGTTCTGGAACATGAGACCAATGAATACCAATAAACCTTTTCATCGCATTATACCCCACTCCATCTCCTAATATGTATGCAATCAAAGCGCATTTCCATTTATATTCCTCTGCTTCCACTTCTGCCTTATCCAGTTGAACCATAGGTTCCCCGTCAACTAAAACCGGTGGTATGTATGAGAGAGACATACCATTAGAAGCCAATCTATTCTTCTGAAATAGTGTTGTCCATGGCGACCTTTCTCTGCTACCTCTTTGTCAGCTAGTTCCTTCTGCACTTGAATTGGTTCCTGCATGGTTACTGTTCCATTGATTTGTTCTTTTGTTCCATCTAAAACTCTGCCCTTAGGATCAACGACTGTAAGATCCAGCCTCTCAGTAACAATAGATTGAGTCAAAGTTGTTCCAATTGCACATGCATTAGCTTCAGAAATACTTCAATTGCTTTGCTATAACAACTATTCCTTCTACACTAACCTTGCTAATGAGTGAAGGATACTACCGAAGGAATTGGGGAATCCAACGATCTGGCATAACTTCCGAGAAGGAAATAAAGTTGCACATCTTTTGGCTACGAAAGGATCCAAGCAGTCAAGCACCACTCCCCTGTCAACAATAATCTACCCGCCTAATGCTAGTTAGAAACTACTCCGTGAAGACAGAACTGTTATCGCCTCTGTGTTAAAACTTAGAAAATCAGAAGAACTGTCAGAAGAAACAGAAAATATATATAAACGATAAGAAATATTCCGAGTCCACAATTTCCTTGCGTGTCCTTAAGGAATTTTAACCCCCTCACAAGTTGCCGAGGTAATGGATTAAATCCTCCCCGGATGAAACGGAATAACCTTCCTGCAACAGTGGCAATACCAACTGCAGGATACCAACAAACTCAAAGAACGGAGCAAGATCACACTTACGAATTTGAGAGAGAGAGAGACTGCGAAGTAGAATGCAGTATTCAGAATGGAATTCGTTTTTTTCAGTGTCTGGAAAAATAAGCCATGCAACTATTGGAAGAGGTGTGATGTCTGTTCAGGAAAAGTTGAAACCGACGCTACAGAAATACTTCAATTGTTTAGAAATTTTGATTAAGGTGAACCAAATTATTTACAATATACAAGGAGAATTAACTTAATTAAGGGAGAAAAAATAATAAAAGAGTTAGGGGGCGTCATCGAACCAATTAACATAGGAAGTATAATAATTTGTGGAGTGGAGTCAAAGAGTTTGTTAAAATGGGAACTTTTGACTACTCAATTACAAAAATATTGTTGGTCTTTAAGCTTATTGTAGCTTAATTTAAGTTTAATGTAACTTAATTTTAAGTGATACATTATAAAACGACGGGGAACAATAATCCAAACAAAGTGTAAGAGTTGTATAGAAACAGGAGGTGTTTTATGTTATTGGGGAAGTTTTTCTTTTAAGGTACTCCTTCCGTTCCAATTTATGTGAATCTTTTTGACTGGGCACAGAGTTTAAAAAAAAAATTAAAGACTTTTGAAATTTGTGGTCGTAAACAAGTCAAAAAGGGGCCCATAGTATTTGTGTGGCTATAAAAGCATCTCGTTAAGGATAGACTTGGAAGTTTAAGCTAAATTATTTTTAAATTTAGAAAGGGGTCATTCTTTTTGGAACGGACCAAAAAGGAAATAGGTTCGCATCAACTGAAACGGAGGGAGTAGTATTTTTCTTCCTTTCCTAGGGTTTTGGTTCGGTTGTAAAGCACAACGCTCGATGTTAGTCGTACATCATGAGTTCGAATCTGGCTGCTAACAAAAGTTCGGTATTTAAGTGAAGATGGGTAGAGGGTCGGGTCACTATCCACTGAGCTGGTCGTCGGGAATTTCTCGATTATAAAGAAACAAGTTTTTTCTTCTTTTACGTGGTTCTAATCATCACTGTCATTTTTTGTGACATTTCATACCCGCATGTGCTATTCAATTAAGTGGAGTAATAAATTATAGTCTTCTAGGTAGTTCTTTGTTTATTCCCCTCAGTTATTCCTTTTATTCTGTTTAGTTGTGATAAAATGACTTCCAACTTTTATTATTTGAGATGCTATGTATGTATATAAATATTGAATGCAGTCTGAATTTTGTTATTCAGTGCATGTTTTATCTCAACTTCACTATGACTTTATGCGATTTGTCGAATTAATTAAAAAAAAAAAAAGTTCTTTTCATAGTGATAAGACGTTAATTTAAAGGATGCAATATATGTACTTTTGTTAGAAGGAATTAATTGTTCTGGGCAAAATAAGAGATGGATATTTGTTTTAAGTTTCGAATAACTCTTGAGTTATTGAGCTTGATAAATATTTTATCTTTTGTGGTACATGAATGCATGATCTTGTTATTATATTAATGTCTCTCCTGAACATAACAATATTATTCTATCTCATAAGAGAATATGTTCTTCAAAATTGAGTAAAACTTATCTGTGCACTTTTGTCAATCATATTAATCTGGATAGGATTTCAAGTTGGTCAATGATGGACCTTAAGGTTCATTGAAAGTAGAGGCACTACCAACTAGTGGATTTGGAAGGAAATTTGACTAAAAGATATTTCCCTTCAAAAGGAAATAAAGCTAATGATAAGCTAGAATGAATCCCTTCTGATTTGTATGGTTGAATGAACATACCGGTAAGAGATAGTTTTGAGTATTTTTGTGACGTTCATAAATGAGTACTCAAAATATTAATATATTTATTTGATGCACCATAAGTCTTAATGAATTAAGTAATTCAAGATTTTTAAGACTTGAAACAGAGAAGCACCAAGGAAATATATTAAGTTACTGCAATTTGATTGTAGTGTCGAGCACCTCTTTAAAGAGTTTGTTACTTATCAGAATAAGGGATTACATCTCAATTGACTACACTGTAAACTCCATAATAGAGTGGTGTAGTAGAAAGAACAAATAAGTCTCTTTTGGACATCGATAGATTAATGATGTGTTATTCAGATTTGCCTTCTTTTTTTTTTTGAAATATTTCCTAGAAACTGCAAATTACATTCTGAATATAGTTTCTTCTAAGTTAGTACCTGTGACATCTATAGAACTATGGACTGAATGTAAGTTAAGCCATTGGCATGTTCAGATATAGGATTGTCCAGCACATATGCTGAAAGGGAAAGCGGATATATAAGTTGGAACTAAGAATGGATAGGTGCATGTTTATTGAATATCCAAGAAAACGAATGGAGTTTTATTTATTGTCCTAAAGAAAATAAGGCAATTGTTAAAACAAATGCATTTTTCTTGATAAGGACTGTTTAATAAACCATGTTCCTAGAAGTAAACTATTTTTACAGGAACTGGGCAAAGAAATAACTACATGTTCAAGAACATCAAAACTCACATGTCCAATTGACGTTCCATTGGAGTTAAGTAGTGGGAGAACGTTAATAGACATGCTTTTGTCAAGTGGGAGTGATGTTTGAACAATGAACACTATAGTAAGAAGTAGCTAATATTCAATACCGTAAGGTAACGAAGGTAATATTAGTAGTACTTCGTCGTAGTGGGAGAATACTAAGAAAAATCATAGTTTGATGGACACTCTTGGGATAGTTTTGGTAACAGGATCCCTGAATATTTAATACCAAACTAGATAGTTACGACAAAGCACTATTAGACAAAGAATGCACCAGAAATAACTTGGCAAGATTCTTTAACAAAATCTTATTTTGTGGAGACTTTTAATAGTCATGTAAAAAGAATGCCTGAGAAAGTTGTAGATGCATGGTTACAAGTCTAAGTGGGAGATTATTGGAGCATATACTATTAACCATGCGTTTAGATATAGTATACTCTAATAATTGTCATGGTTAAAAGTCTAAGTGGGTGATTGTTGGGATATATATACTATTAACCATGGGTTTGTTTGGATATAGTATTTATTATGAAATAATTGCTTATTCAATTTTAAAAAAGTTTTAAATAGATAGTATATTAGTCTGCGTCATTTGCTTATATAGTAGATAATTTAGTGTATAGAGTCTAGCTTATACACGGAAGATTAAATCATCGGTTCTTATAAGCATAAATATCATGTTCACAATCTAATGATGGAATTGGACAAACCATCATGGATGATTGTGGCACAAGATTAAATATAATTTATCTTGATTATGGGAATGGTTTAATTCCAACTTCTTGTGCTAGTACATTTTGTATGTATTGAACGGACCTAGTAGAGATAAGTATTTTATACTGACTTAATAAAATAAACTCTCTAGCCGTTAAATGTACTTATACTCTTAATCTTGATATAATTATTATTAGCTGTGTATATTATTATTGTTTTAATTTATTAAAAGGCGAGATTCTTTCGTGGGTCAATATCCCTGGTAAATTGGATAATAATAATGTACATTGGCGAAATAATAATTAGTTGATGGAATTCATGTCTCGGTCTAGAGATTGATGATACACCTTTATGAAAGCTTATAAGTTTTCATGTGTAAACCCTGCAGGTGGATTTTGAATCCGTCACATGAAATAAGTTAAGCGAAAGTCTAAAGGAAATAATCAATGAATTAAATTGTCAGTAATTTAATTTATTTGATTAGTATCTGAATCTTAACATGAAGAGTTAAATAAGGTTTAATGGAAGAATTTCAAAATTGAACTGAGTGCAATCACGAATTTTTAGTGGAATAATTCATAATTTATTATGGTAGTATTAATTCGGATATTTCGAATTAAGTCCATAACAAGAAGCCTCGTTAATTAAATATTGCGGTCCCTGCTGGGCCCGAATAATTAGTAATTAAATGGAATTCTATTTCTTGGTGGAAAAGGAAGACCTAGAAGGCTTAGGAAAATGTGTTAAACCCTAAAACCTGTGCCTATATAAAGGGGGTCTTATTCCATAAGGAGAAAAAGTTTTAATACACATTTTTCTTAAGAGAAACTCGCCCACACGAGTTTCGCTAGTTCCGGGCATTATTCGGGTCACGCAGCAGAAGACCGTGGAACTGGAGGCTTGCTTAGAGGTTCATATTGCCATCGCGGTCACGCATCAAAAGATAAGTATCGATTTTATGTTCGATTATAATATGTGATTATGTGTTGTCTATATTACATGCAAGTGATCCTGGCTATTTGCTTCCGCTGCTCATACCTGTTTTCCATCACGCAGCTTAAAATCCAGACCAAGAACCAACAGAGCAACAAGAGTCAAGAGTCATTTTCATCTTTTTTCCTTTGCTTCTTCAGGTTTGCAGTGAAACAGCGAGCATTTCGTGTCGTTTCATCATCCGTCAAATCATCTGTTGATTCATCTTCAGATTCACTGTAAGAGCTACTCTTGAACTACTTTTATCTGCTGGGGATTTTTCTGGAAGGCTTTTAGCTTCTGTTTGCTCACTGGTTTTAGGACTAGTGTTCTTTTGCTGGCGCGTCAGCATGGGTGTTATCAGGCTTTAGCAGGGGTATTCTCAGCTTCTATGGCTGGCAATTCCTTATCTCTATGAACTGCTGAAGTTATAAGTTTTGGCTGTTAACATGAAGAATGGCATTTTCAAACTTCGAATTGACTTTGCTTTTGTCACAATTTTCTGCAACAGGAAAGTCCTGAATCCATTGTCCACTGATCTTCAGAATTCGTGTTCTGATCAGTTGAACCCTTAGCTGTTCCTTCTTGAAACCTGACAAATTTCAGTCTTTTCAGTGCTTTATCATATATGAACTCAACATTCGGCTGTGATGTCGATACATGATTTCTCAGATGATACAAGACATGAAAATAAGTTACTGTGATATGTGAAGTTTTCATCCGATTGTTAACATTTTGTTTGGAAAATGTTAACATTATGCTGAGCATAGTGCAAAAAATCTCATCCAGCAGTTTAGCAAAATTTACGTCTCAAAGAGTCCCTGTAATTTCGTTTTGTGTTGTAATTTAGTTGCAGGTGCACTAGACTGACTCATACTTTATACTATATTTTTATTTTTATAAATAAATGCTAAAAAGTATGTTGTACATATTAAGAGGTGCACCCACTGCTTTTAACCAGTAGTTTTTTTGTTATTCTAATATTTAGTTTCTGGAGGGTTTTGTGACAGTTTGCAAGAGCTTTCTGCTGCTATTACTGCTTTTTGTATTTTATGTTTCATCTATGATGCTTCCAGAAACCAGGACAGTATATCTTGTGAATGGCAAATATTTGAAGTTTCAGAAAAAACAAGATTTCTCTTTTCCATATTCATCCTTATTAGTGTATCATTAATTCATCCTTAAGGGGAATGTGCAAAAACCTTAAAAGACAGTTAATATGAATTGAATCGGTAGTTTTTTCAGTTTTCATTTTGCAAATTGGCACGGAAATTGACAGTCAGATGATGTCATTCTTGCACCACTGTTATGGATTTTATTCTCTGTAAGTGACATTTTTTTTGGTTCTCTTTATTCGTTTTGGCCCACAGTAATACCAGCAGTTACAAGAATTTCCTGCAATAACTGGCACAACATGAAGAACTTTGCTTTTCTGAATCTAACATTCTTCTCATTTCTCAAGTTGTAGAAATTGAAGGAGAAGTCTTTCACGGGGATGTTGCAAAGTCCAAGAAACAGGCAGAAGAAGCCAAGGTTGCTTATATGGCTTTAACAAAACGTAAGTGTTCTTCTTCTTTACTCTTGAGCCAAATTGATGTTAAAGCAACTTTTCAGGCTAATAGCTGTTTGTCTTGAGATTAACAAGAACGGAATTGTAGTGCAGCTGGAAGACTATCGAAAAATACTTCTGTGCCGTAAATTGACAATTCTTACAGTTTCAGGCAAATTCTTTTGAACCATTGATCATTCCACTATTTCCTCGGACTTGCATGGGTTCAATGTCCATTTCTGCTAGTCAAGAAAAGTTCAGGTCAGTTTTCATCATGTATTAGTTTCCAATTAATGTGATTGGCATATTAGTTATGCTTCCGATGCTCGCTCTAAACATATCTCTCCACGGTCCATAAGTGCTGAAAAGGTTAATGCATCTCCAATTTCACGGGGCGTGTAAGAGCTCATTGTAAATGAGAAATCACATTCTTCACCTGGATCATTGTGCCATTTGCGTAGATAAACTATATCATCAGATGCAATGACACCATCCAATTCATCTACTATCTCTAATGCAAATTCTAGTTAGACGAAGATTGCAGAAACTAAAAGGTGCCTCCTTTATGACAGGGTCAGAGTGTACAGGTCCGTTCTGGATGAGGTCTTCCCCACGGGTACTATTGTGCTTCCTATGAGTGAAGATAAGTGGGTTGGAGTTCCCCAATGAGAAGTTTAGCTAATTATGTACAGTAGAGGCATGTTACTTACGTTTATCGTCCTCTTGAACACAGAGGCTAAACTGAATCAAGGATGATTATAGCAACCATCTATCTAAAGCAACTTCTATTTTGTTTTCTGAAACATAAAAAGTTTTTGTGGAAGTTAAGTGGTATTACTAATATGATCCTTGTGCCCCTTAAGTTGCTGCTCTTTGTTCTGTTTAATATGACTTTGGGCGTGGACATTCGTCCTCTTCCTACTGTTATTCTAGTCTGATGTAACTTTACTTCTATCTCTCTCTCTCATTTGGCAAAACACATTAGTGATACCATATAAGACAATCTATACATGTTTTGATAGAGAAGATTTATTTCAGGTTTTGTTTTCTACCTTTTACTGCATAATGTGCTTGCATATAATTTTGGATTGGAAATCCAACAAAAATAGCTGTTCAACCGTGGGATTAGTGTTATGTTGTTATTAATCTATGTGTTGTGTTTGTGTCTCCCTCCTGCTTTGGCGAATGCATTATGCAGCTCTACTAGTTGTAAATGTCTTGTCATGTTTAGTTGCCTAATGGCATGCCAGGGTATTCTTCTTCTTGCTCATGGATTTCCCTTTTATAATGTACTACCTTTTTTTGCTTTGTTTTTTGAGTTTAATGAGCGCTCATGATTTGGTTTAAAATGTCAAAACTTCATTGTTGCTCCTTAGAAAATAAAGAAGTCAAGTTTTGTATTCTTAATTTGGTGTTATTTAACTAAATTAGTAATTGAGATTGTTGTATTGGTGTTTGGAGGCTTTGTTTCAAATAAGATCATTTGGAGCAGATTTGAGGTAGTTTGATCGAAATTAGAATTGCAAATGCTAAGAACACTTTGTTGATTAACATAGACAAATCATGCCAATCTGGGAGGATTTGTGAACAATCTATATCTATATATATATATTAAAGGAATAAAGTTACCAATATATAATTGACATTATAGTTAAGTCAAGTGGCAAGTTAATAAATATCAATAGTATATGGTAACTTTATTCTATATTTGACTACGTTTGTCAAATACAAATATATGTGTGTATATATGTATATGTAAACTGAATTTGAATTAAACGATAATTTTGAATTTGTAGATAAAGTTTTAAAACTCGAATTTAATTAAAAATAAAAATTTATCTTTTTTAATCATGTTATCTTATTTAATTCGGTTAATGATCATATGCAATCATGTTTGGAGCTTTTGTTATCTTTTCTAATTATTTAAATACTACTTCGCCTTTGTCAAAAAAAATAAAATCTACTCCATATAACTATAAAACTCTTTCATATTTAAAACCCAATAATCATAGTTCCTTAAAACACTGTAGCTATATTTGAATAAAGAGAATTTTTTTTTTTAAATTAATGTAATATACAGGGCATATGTCCATGTTCATCCAAATAACAAAAAAGAGAAAAAATTGAATAAAAGTTTACTTATATATATAATGAAGTAAACATACATGCTGGAGAAAGAAGCATCACAAAAATCAGTCAATATTAAAAAAAGTTGTTTTTTTCTTTTCTTTTTGAAGAATATTTGTTTGAAGAGTCAATTGTATAAATGTGTAACGACCCGACCGGTCGTTCCGTGAGATTAGGTCTGTTTTTCGCATTTCTGCTTCATTTTGTGTTGTTTAGCTCATTTATGTTATGTTGGGTCGGTTGGCTCGGGTTCGGAGTGATTGTGGAGAGAAAGGAGACACTTAGTCTCTTAAGTGGTTAAATAGTTGGAAAAGTCAACCGGAAGTTGACTTATAGGTAAATGATCTAGAATGTGATTTTTATGGTTCGGATAGCTTCGTTAGGTGATTTGGGACTTAGGAGTGTGTTCGGAATGTTGTTTGGAGGTCCGTGGTAGAATTAGGCTTGAATTGGCGAAATTGGACTTTTGGCGATTTCCGGTCGGCAGTGGAAAATTAGCTATCAGGGTTGGAATGAAATTTCGGAAGTTGGAATAGGTTCATAGTGTCGTTTGTGATGTGTGTGCAAAATTTCAGTTCATTCGGACGTGGTTTGGATGGTTTCGGCATCGTTGGCGAATTTCAGAAGTTTAGAAATCCTTACGCTTGAATTTGGGGTTAATTTGGTATTTTGGTGTTGTTTTGGGTGATTTGAAGGCTCAACTAAGTTTGAATGATGTTATGGGATGTGTTGGCATGTTTGGTTGAGGTCCCGAGGGCCTCGGGTGAGTTTCGGATAGTTAACGGACCAATTTTTGGACTTGGAAGTGGCAAATTTTGCTGGTGTATTTTCTTCTGGTGTTCTTCTACGCGATCGCATGAGTACGTTCGCGATCACGTAGGCTTATTGGGTGCTGAGGTGATTTTTGTTCTACGCGATCGCAAGGATAAAATCGCGATCGCATAGGTGTGCGGAGCTGTGAATCGCGAACGCGTGGCCAGCGTCGCACTCGCGTAGTGTATTGGAGTTGAGGCAGTGCATGGGGCGATTGTGCTTCGGGATCACGAGTTCGAGGATGCGATAGCGTAAGTTTGTTTGGCAGAGGTTCGCGATCGCGTATGGGCTTCCGCGATCGCGTAGAGAAAAATGTGGGGCATCGTTGTTTGTGCTTCGTGATCGCGAGGTAATTTCCGTGATCGCGATGAAGAAATGCCTGGGCAGAATGTTTAAGTTCCAAAAACGAGGGTTTTAGTCCATAATTTCAAAATTTAATAGAGAGCTCGGGAGAAGGCGATTTCGAAAGGGATTTTCAGAGGAATAATTGAGGTAAGTGTTCTTCACTCATATTTGGTTTAATTCCATGATTATGTCTTGATTTCTATCATTTAATTTGGGAATTTGGGGTGTAAATTGGGAGAAAATGGAGGAAAAATTGGAGAGTTCTTTTGGGGATTTGGGTGGCCATTCGATGTCGGATTTTGATGAACTTCATATGGATAGACTCGTGAGTGAATAAGGATTCTAGTTTTGTGATTTTCATCGGATTTCGAAACGTGGGCTCGGGGGCCGGGTTTGGCCAATTTTGGGATTTTTTATTAAATTTGATAAATTTCGTGTGGGTCTTGTTCCTTTAACATGTATTGATGATATGGTACTGATTTTGGTTAGATTCGGAGCGATTGGAGGCCGAGTCTAGAGGTAAAGGCATTGCGGATTAGGAATTTTGATTGATTTGAGGTAAGTAATGCTTCCAAACTTGGTTTTGAGGGTTCGAAACGCCGAACGATGTGTTATATGATTGTAATTGAGGTGAAGCACAATGCCAAGTGACGGGCGTGGGTGCGTGCACCGTGAGAGCGGTAACCTTGATTCATTTCATGGCTTTGTTTAATGACACTCTTGTTGATATCTGCACAATTTTTAATGTGATTAAATGGAAAACATGCTAGAAATCATGCTAGATGTTATGTTAGGGCTTCATGCCAATACTGTTGAGACCCGAGTGGTCGCTTATTACTGTCATTCATGTATTTCATTGGTGTTATTTACTCAGTCCTGGTATTGCATATCATATCATGTCTCAGTCTCGGTAATTTCTATTTTACACTTTTTATCATTGATTCGGGCTAGTTCATGCATTGTGAGCCCATGTGAGCGAGATTGGAGAGTGATGACTGAGTGGGGCTGAGAGCCCGATATTGAGTGACAGTTACGGCATCGGGCTGCACGCCGCAGCATGTACATTGATTTACGCCTGGATCTGGCTTATGATAGCGCTTGGGCTATAAGAACCCCTCCGGAGTCTGTAACATACCCCATGCAGTGATGATATTAAGGGATGGATCTTCCCTGGACATGGATCTTGTCCGAGTGTTTGTACCCGGAGATGGATCTTCTCCGTGGGGGCTGGATTGGCCTTCCTCAGTACTGAGCGACTACTGTCGCATGTGTATATATATTCTGAGATGGATCTTCCCTTGGCCATGAGAGCCATATACAGTACTGAGTGGACTTGCATGTGAGAGTGGGAGCACTATGTGCGTTTCATACAGTTGATGCATTGGCATGTAGAGTACACTGCGTTGTATATATATGGTTTACTGTTCGCACTTGAACTTATCATGTCATTTTACCCTGTTAGATAACTTTGAACATGCCTAAATTTTCTGTATACTGATTCTTGTTATAATGTAGATGGTTAATTCGTCACTACCTCTCAGCCCACAGATTGGGCCTGTTACTTACTAAGTTGGTGTACTCACGTTACCCGCTGCACCTTGTGTGCAGATCCAGGTACATCGGGACCCGGTAGCGGTTGCTGATTTGTTGATAGAGTTCCAGCCGGAGTCTTCGATGTATCTGCTGGCGATCACAGCCTCGTTTTCTCCTTCCTTATCTCCCTTGTCGTACTTTATTATTTCAGACAATATTTTGTCAATTTTGTATCTCGACATTTGTAGTTATATCAGCTCATGACTCTGTGACACCAGTGCTGGGATTTATTTTTGTGTCTTAGTATATTCGACTTTTAAATATTTTATGAATGAGATTTCTGCTATAAATATAAGTGATTTTCTTGAAAGAAATTTAAATTATTTGAATTGTGTGGCTTGCCTGATTCCACGATAGGCGCCATCACGACTGGGGTGTTTTGGTATCGTGATAAGTTGGTATCAGAGCCTAGGTTACATAGGTTGCACCAATCATGAGCATGTTTAGTAGAGTCTTGCGGATAGGTACGGAAACGTCTGTACTTATCTTCGAGAGGCTGCAGAATCCTTAGGAAAAATCTCACATTCTTGACTTCTGGTCGTGCGAATCTATTATTTTTGGTAACTAAACTTATGTTGTTTCATTCTCACACAGATGGTGAGGACACGTGCTACCGGACAGGGCGATCAGCCACCAGTGGGACCCACGAGGGGTCGAGGCCATGGTAGAGGTAGAGGCACAGCCCGCCAGCTGCCGGGGTAGTAACTATAGACCCGCATGTTGTTCCAGATCAGGTCCGAGCCGCAGATGTTCCAGCGGGACCGGCCCAAGCACCGACAGTGCCCATTGTGATTCCGGGTCTTCAGGAGACCTTGGCCCAGATTCTGACTGTGTGCACCAGTCTTGCACAGGCAGTTGATGTTTCTAATACAGTCGCTACTTCTCAGGCGGGGGGAGGCACTCAGACTCCCGCTGCCCGTACACCTGAGCAGGTCATTCAGGGACTTCAAACACCGGGGGCAGCTCCAGCCCAGCCGGTTGCACCTGCTCAGGACTATGTGGTTCCAATTATGGCTGATGATGAGCAGTGTAGGTTGGAGAGATTTGGTAGACTTCAGCCTCCGACTTTCAGTGGTGCTGAGGGAGAGGATGCCTAGGGTTTCTTGGACAAGTGTCAGAGGATGCTTCATACTGCAGGGATATTGGAGACCAGTGGGGTCTCGTTTACTACCTTCCAGTTTTCAGGAGCTGCATTTACTTGGTGGGAGTCTTATGAGAGGCGTAGGCCTGTTGGTGCAACGCCCCTTACTTGGCAGCAGTTTTCCACCCTCTTCCTAGAGAAGTATGTTCCAAAGTCCTGCAGAGAGGAGCTGCGCAGGCAGTTTGAGCAGTTGCGCCAGGATGAGTTGACCGTGACGCAGTATGAGATGAGATTTTCAGAGCTTGCCCGTCATGCTATTGAGTTGGTCCCTACAGAGAGAGAGAGAGGATCAGGAGGTTTGTGGATGCCCTCACCTATCAGCTCCGTATTCTGATGACCAGAGAGAGGGTATCGGGTGCTACTTTTGAGCAGGTTGTTGATATTGTTCGAGAGATTGAGTCAGTTCGTCGCCAGGAGCGAGAGGAGAGAGAAGCCAAGAGGCATTGAGGATCTGGTAGCTTCATTAGTGTTCCCTCCAGGGGTCAGTTTCAGCATAGTAGAGGCCGCCCATTTAGGCCTGCTCATCCAGTTCGCCCAGCTTATAGTGGTGCATCATCATGGCATGGACCCAGCAGCTCTCATCCGGGTCGCTCATCATTCAGTGCCCTTCCAGCCCAGAGTTCATCCTGTGCACCATCGGTTCAGGGTTCATCTATGCCTGGTTCTTCTAGTGGATATCCCGGTGCAAGGGGTTCCCTTCAGTCCCCACCGTCATTTGCCATGGGTTGCTTTGAGTGTGGAGATACATGTCATATCAAGAGGTTTTGTCCCTGTCTTTCGGGAGGTTCATCCCAGCAGAGCAGTCAGCCATCAGTTTCGGCACCAGTTACTTCATCACCGGCCCAGCCAGCTAGGGGTGGGGGTCAGACAACTAGAGGTCTCCCTAGAGGGGGAGGTCGATCAGGTGGTGGCCATGCTCGTTTTTATGCACTTCCAGCTAGACCAGATGTTATGGCCTCAGATGCAGTGAATACATGTATTGTTTCAGTTTTTCACCTAGATGCTTCGGTCTTATTTGATCCTGGTTCCACGTATTCTTATGTTTCATTGTATTTTGCTCATTTTCTGGATATGCCCCGTGAGTCCTTAGTTACATCTGTTCACGTGACGACTCCGGAGGGCGATACTATTATTGTGAACCGCGTGTATCGATCATCTGTGGTATCTATTGGGGGTATGAAGACCCGAGTGGATCTGTTATTACTCAGTATGGTGGATTTTGATGTGATATTGGGCATGGATTGGATTTCTCCATGTCATGTTGTTCTAGATTGTCACGCTAAGACCGTGACCTTAGCGATGCCGGGATTTCCGAGAGTTGAGTGGAGAGGTTCTATTGATTATGTGTCGAGTAGGGTGATTTCATACCTGAAGGCCCAGGGTATGGCGGAGAAAGGGTGTTTATCTTATTTGGCTTTTGTGAGGGAAGTCAGTGTTAAGACTCCCACTATTGATTTTGTTCCTGTGGTCTGTGATTTTCCGGATATGTTCCCTGCTGACATGCTGGGCATGCCGCCTGACAGGGATATTGATTTAGGTATTGATTTGGTGCCAGACACTCAGCCTATTTCTATTCCACCGTATCGTATGGCACCAGCGGAGTTGAAGGAATTGAAAGAGCAGCTTCAGGAACTCTTGGATAAGGGGTTCATTCGGCCTAGTGTGTCACCTTGGGGTGCACCGGTGTTATTTGTGAAGAAGAAATATGGTTCCATGAGAATGTGTACTGACTACAGGCAGTTGAACAAGGTTATAGTCAAGAATAAGTATCCTTTGCCTCGTATTGATGATCTGTTTGAACAGCTTCAGGGAGCCAGCATTAGGTGCATGAAAGCTGTTGGGGCATTGGTCAGCCCAATTGACATAACAAGGAACTCATAGTGGCCATATCTGGTCCTGAAGGCAGTCTTCGGGATATCCGGTTCCCGAATCTTCAACCAATGATAACCCGAACGTAGATCAATCTTGGAGAACACCCTAGCACCCTGTAACTGGTCAAATAAATCATCAATGCGAGGCAATGGGTACCTGTTCTTCACTGTCACCTTATTCAGCTGCTGGTAGTCAATACACATACGCATCGTGCCATCCTTTTTCTTCACAAATAACACCGGAGCACCCCAAGGTGATACACTGGGCCTGATGACTCCCTTTTCAAGAAACTCCTGTAACTTCTCCTTCAACTTCTTCAACTCAGGAGGAGCCATGCGATAGGGAGGAATGGAAATGGGCTGAGTGCCCCACAACAAGTCAATGCCGAAATCAATGTCTCTATCGGGCGGCATACCCGGAAGATCAGCTGGAAATACATCAGAATAGTCCCTGACAATTGGAACTGACTCAACTGTAGGGGTCTCAGCACTAACATCTCTCACATAAGCCAAATATGCATCACACCCCTTTTCGACCATCCGCTGAGCCTTAAGAAAAGAAATGACTCAGCGGGGAGTATACTCTATTGAACCTCTCCACTCTAACCTCGGTAATCCTGGCATAGCCAGTGTTACGGTCTTGGCGTGACAATCAAGAATAGCATAGTAGGGAGACAACCAGTCCATACCTAATATAACATCGAAATCTACCATACTGAGTAGTAATAAGTCAGCTCTGGTCTCAAAACCACTGATAGCAATCAAACATGATCGATATACATGGTCCACAATAAGAGAATCTCCCACCGGAGTAGAAACATAAATAGGGGAACTCAAAGAATCCCGAGATATCCCCAGATGTGAAGCAAAATAAGAAGACACATATGAATATGTAGAACCTGGGTCAAATAATACCGATGCATCCCTATGACAAACGGGAACAATACCTGTAATGATTGAATCTGAAGAAATGTCCTCAGATCGGGCTCGAAGAGCATAGTACCTAGCCTGGCCTCCCCCTGTAGGGCGACCTCAACCTCCCCGACCTCCATCTCGAGCTGCCGGAGGTGGTGGAGTAGTAGTTGGGGCTGGAAGAATAGCTGGAAGACCTAGTGGAAGACGTGGAGCCTGATAGGTCTGAGGTGGTGCACCCTGATAAGTCTGAAGTGGTGTACCCCTCCTCACTCGAGAACAATCTCTGATCATATGACAAGGGTCACCACACTCAAAGAAACCCCTCGGAGGACGTGGCGGCCGCTGTTGACTCTGATCTGGCCTGTTGGACTGGCCAGTGATAGCACCTCGAGTAGGAGGCGCTTGAGATACTGGTGGTGCATAATAAGGCTCCTGAGGTATAGGAGGAGCTGGAATACCACTGGCTGCTGGGAGAGCTGAATGAACCGAGCGACTCATAAAACCCCTACCGTATCGTGCTTTTAGTGCACGGGCTCCTGAAAAATGACCAGTCTCTCGAGACCTCTTGGCCTCTCTCTCCTCCCTGTCCTGGGCTAACATAGTCTCAATCCTCCGAGTAATACTCACGGCCTGCTGGTAATTAATATCGGTCTCCATCTCTCTAGCCATTCTGGTCCGAATACTGGGGTGGAGTCCCTCAATAAAGCATCGAAGCCTCTCCCTAACAGTGATAACCAAAGATGGTGCATGGCGAGCCAAATTGCTGAAACGGACTGCATACTCTGACACAGTCATGGTACCCTGGCGTAGCTGCTCAAACTCCGCACGCCAGACATCCCTGAAGATCTGAGGGACAAACTCAAGTAAGAACATCTCGGAGAACTGAGCCCAAGTAAGTGAAGTTGCCTCGTCCGGGCTACTAAGCTCAAAAGCACGCCACCACTGATAAGTTGCTCCTCTCATCTGGAAAGCAGTGAAAGAAACCCCGCTCATCTCCACAATACCCATAGTGTGAATAATACGATGATACCCCTCAAGAAAACCCAGGGTGACATCTGAAGCTAGTCCGCTGAACTCAGGTGGGTGGTACTTCTTGTACCTCTCAAGTCGGAGCTGCTCTGCCTCAGGAACAGCTATCCTAATCTCATGCTGAGCTGGAGTTGCTGGGGGCATAGGAATATACTCTAGAACCTGCCCAATATGAACCCTCTGCTCAAGAGTACAGGCTGCGGGAGTCTGTGTCCCTCCCCCGGCCTGGGATGTAGCTGGAGCTATCAGGAGTAGTCCCGCCTGAGACAGAGTACTGAAGGCACTCAAGAACTGAGCCAATGTCTCCTGGAGGTCTGGAGTAATAGCAGGGACCTCCTACGCCCCTCCAACTGTAGTTGTTGGGGGCTCTTCTACCTCTGCTCTAGTCGGTGCTCGGGATGCACCACGTGCTCGTCCCCTGCCCCGGCCCCTGCCTCTGGTGGCTCTGACTGGGGGCTCGGGTGCCTGGTCATCAGTACGTCCGGTACGGGTACGAACCATTTGCAAGCAAGAATATAATAGAGTTTAAGAATTTGATTACAGTAACTAGCACGATAAGGAATTCCAAAGAATTTGATTGTTCTTAACATTTACATAGCCTCTCGAAGATAGACATGGACGTCTCTGCACCGATCCACAAGACTATAATAAATCGGCTTGTGACTCCTATGAACCTAGACGCTCTGATACCAACTTGTCACAGCCCGTTTTTCCCTCCGAAAGGTATCGTGAAGGCACCTAGTCTCTACGACTAGGTAAGCCTAAAATTTGCGGAAAATAATAGAATCAATAAAATAAAGACAGAAAAGAACTCAAGAAGATCTAACATAACTGCTCATCATGTCCACTTTCACTTCCCAAAACCCGGAATGTCACGATAGTCACAAGCTCTATACTAAATGTAGCTCTATACAATGAAATATTAGAAATGTACATAAGTCCTCTATGCCTATACTAGAGTAGAAGGGGACTCGTGGGATTCTGCGGACGTGGCAGAATTACCTCGCGGTCTCCTGGCAGCTGCTGGAACGAATCCTAGCCACGATACGAGGTGCTGGTACGTGGATCTGCACATGGGGAAAACATGCGCAGGAAAGGGCGTGAGTACTCCACATTCGGTACTCCGTAAGTGCCAAGCCTAACCCCAGTCAAGTAGTGACGAGGTCAGGTTGAGGCTCTACTGAGTTTTTAAAACAAGTCAATATAAATATAAAACAGTGAAACATAGATGAGCAATGATAAACAGAATTAATGGAAACTGGAAGAATTTAAAAAAAACAGAGAGCCGTCGGCTCAGCACAGCATATATCTCAACAGTAAATGTGCAATGCAGTACAAGGGGAAAGCTCCCGGATCTCATCCCGTAGTCCCAATTTAAATATGCATTTCAGTACAGGGGAAAAGCTCTCGGATCTCGGTACGTAGTCCCAATTTAAATATTAAATGCAGTACAGGGGGAAAGCTCCCGGATCTCGGTCCGTAGTTCCAATTTAAATATGCAAAGCAGAAGTATGTCATATAAGGCTTAATTAAACAGTCCAGGAAAACAACATGCAAGAATAGAGTAAAGCTACCTAAGTATGGTGCGAATAGTGGCAAATAAGAGGAAATCAAGTAAGGACAAGTAGGCATGCTTACTCTTAAGCTAACTACTAAGTTAAGACAGGAAACGGTAATATATGAATGAAAATGAGTGATTTCATGGAAGTAAAAATAGGATTTTAGCAACAATACCCGTGTACGCACTCGTCACCTCACGTCCACGGCGTCCACGTATCAAAATCAGTATAAAAATGCCTAAGGGGAAGTCCCCAACATAGAATTAGGCAAGCCACTTATCTTGACTGCGCTAATCAACTCAATACCACGCTCTTGCAATGAGTATCCAACTCCGGGTGGCCCAAATCTAGTAAATTCGATTACATAATGTAAATAACACTTTAAGGAATCAAAATAGCTAATTAATTCGAAGCTAATACGCGAAATTAGGAAATTCGCCCAAAAAGTCCTCCGGGCCCACATCTCGAAATAGGGTAAAAATCACATTTTCCGAACCCCCATTCACTCACGAGTCTAACCATATAAGAATCTCTCAAATCGGGGGTCAAACACCCAAGCAAAACTCAACAATTTGGTCTATGAAGTTCATCCCATTTTTCCTATTTTTTACCCACAAATTTCGAAATTAAAGGTTGAGTTTAAGATTGGAATCATGGAATTTTATCTACAATGGATGGAAATCACTTACCCAAATTATCCAGGTGCAAAAGTCTTCAAAAATCGCCCTTCCCGAGCTCCAAAATTCGAAAATGGTGAAAGTAGGCTTTAACCCTAGATTTTGGGTCTTAAAGAATCTGCCCAGTTATTGACCTATGCGTTCGCGGAAGGTCAATCGCGAATGCGATGAGTGAAGATAACGCGCCAAGAAAATGGTCTATGCGAACGCGAATGGGGGAGTGCGATCGCGAACCTCAGGTGCCTTAACCCACTGCGACGCGTTCCAAGGCCTGCGAATGCGAAGGGAAATGACCCAACCCCTAGGACCCCGACTCAAAGCTATGTGAACGCACTCTGATATCCGTGAATGAGAAGCACTAAAAACCCCTGAAGCCTATTATGCCTATGCGTTCGCGGCTACACCCACGCGAACGCACAAGAGAAAACCATAACAGAAAAATCTGATGCATTCTTAAATCCAAATCTAACCCGTTGAGCATCCGAAATACACCCGAGGCCCCCCCGGGACTTCAACCAAAACTACCAACCAACTCTAATTCCCCATTCAAACTTGGCTGAGCCTTAACAACACATCTCATAACATCAAAATCATCAAATATGCATAGATTCAAGCCTAAGAACTTATGAAATTTCTAGAATTCACGTCTGATGCCGAAACACGTCTAAACTCATCCGAATGACCTCAAATTTTGCACACAGGTCATAAATGACATTACAGACCTGATTTCACTTTCGGAATTCCGTTCCGAATCCAATATCAAAATTTCACCTATCGACCGAAATCGCCAAAATTCTAACTTTCGCCAATTCAATCCTAAATCCACAACCGACCTCGAAAACACATTCCGAACACGCTCCTAACCCCGAAATCACCCAACGGAGCTAACGAAGTTGATGAAATTCCATTCCGAAGCCGTCTTCATGCAGCTCTAGCTACGGCCATATTTCTAAAGCTAAATTCCACATTTATGGACTATGTGTCCAAAATCACCTCGGATTCCATCACTCAATGCTCCGACAAGTTCCAATAACATAAATAGACATGGAAGAAGCGGTTATTAGGGTATCGGGGCGCTAACTCTCAAAACGACCGACCGGGTCGTTACATTTCGAACCCTCAGAACCAGGCTTTGAACGTTACTTACCTTAAAACCGACTAAAATACTACTCTGCAATGCTTTTGCCTCTAAATTCGGCCTCCGAGTGCTCCAAATCTACCAAAAATCAGATGTATATCATTATAATATTCCAAGGAACGAACCCTAATCAAAATTTATCAAAACTCGGACTTAGTTGCACCCTCGAAACACCCAAAACAACATCAAAACACTAAATTCATCTCAGATTCAAGCCTATGAACTTAGAAACTCCCAAATTTCGCCAAAGATGTCGAAACCATACAAAACACATCCGGTTGACCTGAAAATTTGCACACATATCCAAAATGACATTAAGAACCTACTCCAACTTCCAGAATTCCATTCCGACCCCGATAGCCTATTTCCACTGCCGACCGGAAATCGCCAAAAACTAACTTTCGCTAATTCAAGCCTAATTCTGCATCGGACCTCAAAACTTCATTCCGAACACACTCCTAAGTCCCAAATCACCTAAAGAAGCTATCCGATCTATAAAATCCACATTCCAAGGTTGTTTACCCAATAGTCAACTTCCGGTTGACTTTTCTAACTATAAGGTCAACTTAAGAGACTAAGTGTCTCATTTCTTACCATGAACATTCTGAACCTGAACCAACCGGCCCAACACATCATAATTAAGTTAATTAATATATGAAAAAGCTGAAACGGGAAAAATGGGGCTAAACTCACGAAACAACCGGCTGGGTCGTTACATTCTCCCCCACTTAAACATACGTTCGTCCTCAAACGTGCCTAAAGTTGTTCCAAACACCACCAAAATGCCGTGTAGCCTACCATGCACATACTCGGGGGTAATCCCACGTCACCCTATCCCATATAGGTCCAATAGTACAACACAGTCAAAATTTAGAAGTCCAACCTGACCCATAAAACCTTAGAACCAAATTCCCAACTCTGAAATAATTTACGAGATCATAATTCCACAACTATAAACTGAATAAGTCTGAACATGTTGTATCAAGCCCTATTCGTAACCCAAGATGTAATCACATAATATACCGCATGACTCAAACACCCATAGCGATAACTCCTAATCACAATAGTAGTGAGAGTCTGTGCTCCTCCTCTAGCCCGAGAGACGTCTGGTTCCACGGGGAATGTAACGGCCTGGGCCACACTCTCCATAAGTCCCACCAAACGGACTAGAGCGTCTTGAAGCACTGAAGTGGCTATGAACCCCTCCGGAACCTGAGCTAGTCTGACAGGTATAGTCTAAGCTGGAACCTCCTCCTAGTGCTATTGTTCGAGCTCTAGGCTGAGCTCTGCCTCGGCCTCTGCCCCTGGTAGTAGCTTCCACATGAGGCTCTAGCTCCTATCTGACTATATATGTTGTTCGTGTTCTCTCCATCTACGAGAGAACAAGAATAGAATGGTTCAATCATCAATGATAGAATAAAATTGCACGATAGAGAAAGAAATAAGTGAATTTTTTCTAACTCCATAGCCTATGGAAGATATGTACAAACGTATCCACACCGATCCTCCAGGCCTACTAAGCTTGCTCATGACTCATTAGACCTAATCAACTTAGTACTCTGATATCAACTTGTCACGACCCGGAATCTCAATCTCGGGGTTGTGATGGCGCCTAATATCCACTTGCTAGGAAAGCCGACGTGAGATCAATAAATAACCAAACTTTCAGTAGTTAAAGAAAAATGATAATAAATAACGAGATATAGGATCCCAATCTAATAAAATACCAACATAAGTCATGTGATAATATCTACTCCCAAAGATCCGGAGTCACGAGTTACGAGCAACTAGAAGTTCTACCAATAGAGTCTGAAATAAATACAACTATTTCGAAGGAAATGAACAATAAAAGAGGAAAGAGGAAAGGGACTTCAAGGTTTGCGGGTGCCAGCAGATCTACCTCAAGTCACTGTATGCAATGATCTGAGCTAACGCACTTCACGCACCGCTAGAACCAATACCAGAATCTGCACAAGAAATACAGAAGTGTAGTATGAGTACAACTGACCTAATGTACTGCGTAAGTGTCAAGCATAACCTCGATGAGGTTTTGACGAGGCTATGACAGGACACCACGTAATAGCAAGAACACCACACAGTAACAAAAGCAAAGATTAACAACGTAAAAACTGGGAGGGGACATGCGAAAGGGGAAGAATATAATAACTGCAGGAGGAATGACATCACGTAATATCCAAATAAATCATCAACCAATGAATACGGATAAGCCAATGATATAAAAAAAGGCACGACATCACCCTTTGTGCGTTTACTCTGATCCTTACCCTGAAATGATGACATATGTAAAAATGAAATTGCAGGACATCACCCTTCGTGCTTTTATTCTCGATCTCACCATGTAACAATGAATAAATGAGATGAATGGCACGGCATCACCCTTCCTGATTTTACTCTCTTCCTTGCCATACTATAATGAATAAAAGATATAAATGGCATAACATCACCCTTCGTGCTTTAACTCTCTTCCTCACTATGTATTAATCAATAAATGAGATAAATGTGATGGCACGACATCACCCTTCGTGATTTAACATTCTTCCTTACCATGTAATGAAGATAATATAAATTCAGGATATAAATGATGCAGAGAATGCATTTAACGTCAAATATGATGCCAAGACACCCAACTTCAACTTCCAAAATACTTAACAATCACTAAATAAGCAATAATTATGGAAGGAATGATCAAATAAGTAATAACCTAACCTAAGCATAGATATCATAATTAGAAAGGAAATAAACCACGAAGAAACAAGTTCCACCCACATGCTTTAACCCAACAATAGTGGCTAAGTACTCATCAACTCACATACATTGTACCCACACATTAAACACATTGCAAATAGGCAATCAATTCATAATCCCTCAAGTCAAGGTTAAACACGACACTTACCTCGCTCCGCAATCAATTCAAAGCCTAACCGAAGCCTTTCCTCTAAACTTCGCTTCCAAACCAATCGAATCTAATCAAATACCATTCAAAAAATTTAAAATGATCTTTAGAAACTACCCGTGAATGAAAAGATTCAATCTTTAATAATTTCAGAAAAAGTCAACAAAAGTCAACTCCGGGCTCCCTTGGTCAAAACTCGAGATTCGAACCAAAACCTAATTACACATTCACCCTCGAGCTCGATTATGTAATTAGTTCGGAAATCCGACCTCGATTTGAGGTCTAAATCTCAGTTTTACTGTCACGACCCAAAATCCAACACAGGTTGTGATGGCGCCCAACACCGGAGTCAGGCAAGCCAACAATTGTTTACTAGTGAGATTATCCTTATTTGACATACCAACCCCACATATTCCCAAATTTTTAAGCTTAGATCATTTAAATAAAAGAGGAAACATTAACCAACTTAAGTAATTACAGCCACAATGATCATGATCCAATATATACAGTCCTAAAATAAAGAGTCTACTATGTGCGTGCCAGGAACTAGTGTCACAAGTCAACAGGCGAACTAGTAGAATATACAAAAGATTATACAAACTATACTGCTGTCTGAGAGAAGTATACAGAAATGAACAAAATATAACTCCATAGCACTGCTGAGAATCGCCAAGGGAGGCAGCTCACCGTGGAGTCAGGTCCAGAATATACGTCAAGCTCCGGTCGGGTAACCAGAAGCACCAGCCTCAGAACCTGTACAATTAAGTACAGAAGTGTAGCATGAGTACATAAATATACATGTACCCAATTAGTATCCCGCCTAATCTCGAAGAGGTAGTGACGAGAGGTCGACTTGACACTCACTAAGGTCCAACGGTAATAATACAAAACAGGATATAACGAAATGCAGTAGACATGTGAGACAGTAAGCATCAGATACCTATTAAATACAGAAATCCAGCAAAAACTACTGAAAATAAGCAACAATGTACACCTTCCTTTATCCCCAAATATCTGTCAAGTCAATATCAATGAAAACAGTACCAAATAGCCAAGCGCACATAAGGGTAAGACAACCGGCCGGAGTCAAAGGAATATCTAATCACTGAATAGTCGTAAAGCTTCCCCCGCTCGCGAATCATACCTGCGACTCAGGTGCTGGCACATTTATACCAAATTACCATAAAGCTCCCCTCGATCGTGAATCATACATATGATTCGAGTGCTGACACACTCATACTGAATATCATAAAGCTTCCCTCGATCGCGAATCATACCTGCGATTCGAGTGCTGACACACTTATACTGAATATCATAAAGCTTCCCTTGATCGCGAATCATACCTGCGACTTGAGTGCTGACTCTCATATATATACATGTACATACCGAAGTTATCACTAAGCTCAGTAGGGGCTATACTTGTAACAAGGATTATCCAACTGGGAATTCAAATGCAACTTTCCACATTTCCATATCAATTCAAAAGTAATAGGTAGCTCAAAGAACACCTAAAGATACATATAAGGCACATAAAAACATGCTTGTGAGCCCTAAAACTATCCGACATAGCATGATAGTCGCTACGTATAGACTCTCGTCACTTTGTACGCATGTATCCCCCAAAACAATTACCCACGGCATATATAACACCTATGGGGACAATTCCCTCTTACAAGGTTAGAAAGGAGACTCACCTCGTATCGAATCTACCCCTCGGACCAAGGATGCGCCCGAACTCCGAACTCTACACCCGAGGACTCGCAACTAGCCAAATATGGTACAATGATATCAATGCATGCTCAAAGTAGGGGAATTATCTTATTTATTCAATAATTCAACATTCTTGAAGAATTCCCAAATTCAACCCCGGGCCCGCACCCTCAAATCCCGAAAACTCTCGAAGGAATCACTTACCCATAGCCTAAGGATCGTTATTATGTGGTTTCTACTTGAATTCATGGCAATAAATGGGTAATTCACCAATTTCTCAAAAACCCTAAATTTACTACCCAACTCTTGATTTTCAATGATTTAGTAGGTAGTTTAACTAGTAATTCATGTTTGAAACTAGTGTTAGAGTGGAATTTACTTACATCTTTAGCAGTTAGGTCATGGAACCTCTTTCCCCAAGCTCCCAAGTCTCTAATGGTGGTGTAAAATGAAAGAAAGGGGTGAAATATCGTGTTTTAAAGGAAACACACTGCCTGGCCTACAGGGGTTCCGCACCTGCGGCTCGAGGACCGCACCTGCGGTCTCGTGCCTGAAAGCTGGGGCTCGCACCTGCAGAAACTGGGCGAGTGGGGCTGGGGTCGTACCTACGGAGGGATGACCACACCTGCGAGAAAGGGGGACCTCACCTGGGGTCGCACCTGCGATGCTTGGGACCGCAGGAGCAGTCCCGCACCTGCGACTGGGAAACCGCACCTGCGGTCACACCAGAACAGGTGCACCAGCAGCTATTTTAGCTGGTTTTCAGCCCCATTGGGTGCCCGGGAGGCCCCTAGGACTACCCGAGCCCTCGTCCAAATATACCACAAGTCCCAAATCATAATACGGACTCGCTCGAACCTTCGGAACACCAAAAACAACGCTAAAACTCAAAATCACACCTCAAAACCCCAAGAACCAAGCTTAGGAACTTTAAGTTTTCTAGACTTTGCTAACAACGTGTCGAACCAACCTATACTACTCGGAATGACACCAAATTTTGCAGGCAAGTCATAAATGACATAACAGAACTATTCCCGGTCTCGGAATTACATTCGGACCTCGATAACACAAAAACACGTCCAAAACCAATATAGGAACCTAAGGAACATATTTCAATATTGGGCGTCGAAACGCTCCCGGGTCATCAAAAACCCATTCCGAGCATACGCCCAGGTCCAAAATCATCACACGAAGCTACCTGAACCGACGAAACTCGTTTTCGAGGTCGTTTACCCAAAATCTTGACCGAAGTCAAACTTGGCCTTAAAGGCCAACCTTAAGGAACCAATTGTTTCTATAGCACTCTAAACACCTCCGAATCCCGGACCACCAGTCCCCGCAAGTCATAAATCATAAAAGGCCGCTATGGGAAGTTTCATTTAGGGGAACGGGGTCCGATAACGCAAAATGATCGGTCGGGTTGTTACATTCTCCAGTACGGTAGGAGCGCTCTGGCATGGCACTGAACTGGGGACTAACTGGAACACCTCGGGGAGGTGGTGGAGGTGCTGAATAAGAAGGCCTACTGGGCTGACCACCCCCAAAGCGACCTCTGCTCCTAGCTGGGGCATCCCTTAAATCTCCTGAAACCTAGCCCTCTTATCCTGCTGACCCTGCTCCCTGCTCCTCAACCGATAACCCTCGATCCTGCGGGAAGTCTCCACTACGAGCTGATAAGGAGTACCCATCTCCACCTCTCGATCCATGGTGGATCTAATACCTAGATGCAACCCTGCTACAAACCTCCGCACTCTCTCAGCGTCGGTGGGTAATATCATAAGTGCATGGCGTGACAGCTCTAAAAATCTAGCCTCATAATCTGTCACGGACATCTGCCCCTGTTCTAACTGCTCAAACTGACCCCGCAGCTCTTCCCTCTCAGAGGGTGGAATATATCTGTCCAAGAACATCTGTGTATACTGCTCCCAAGTGACAGTAGGAGAATCTGCTGGCCTGCTGAGAATGTAAGACTGCCACCACCTGCGAGCTCTGCCCTCTAACTGGAATGTGGTGAAATCCACTCCATGGGACGCTAGGATCCCCATGTTGTGCAGTCTATCCCTGCACCTATCAATGAAGTCATGGGCATCCTCACCTCGCTCACCCTCAAAGACTGGAGGGCGCAATCGAGTCCATCTGTCTAACATCTTCTGCTGATTGCCAACCGCAGCTGGTCTGGGCTCCGGTGCTGCTACTACATGCTGGGTACCAGCCATGGGTAGTGTACCCGAGGTATGACGTGCTGCAGCTGCCAGTCCTGCGGCCTGGGCAGTAGGGGTCTGGGCTCCCCCTCCCACCTGAGAAGTGGCAGGATCTGCTGGAAATAAACCAGCCTGGGACATAGTGTCCATAAATCTCATCATACGGCCCATGAGTGCCTGGAAGCCTGGCCGTTATAAATTCTACTGGTGCAGGATCTGCTGGAGGCACCTCATCCTGCTCCTCTATAATAGGTCCTCTGGTGGCGGGACCGGAATAACTCTGGGACGCCCTCGTCCCCTATCACGGGTCGGTGCCCTCCCCCGGCCTCTGCCAGCGGGGGTAGCGGCCCTTCCCGGGTCTGGAACATCAGATGCGCACGTCCTCACCATCTACTAGAGAATGGAAGAATGAATTTAATAAATCATCGACTGCACGATAGAATAAGAACAAAGAGAGGTTTCCTAACACCCTATAGCCTCTTGAAGAGAAGTACAGACGTCTCCGTACCGATCTTCAAGACTCTACTGGGTTTGCCCGCGGCTCGTGAGACTTACATGAACCTAGTGCTCTGATACCATGTTGTCACGACCCAAAATCCAACACAGGTCGTGATGGCGCCCAACACCGGAGTCAGGCAATCCAACAGTTGTTTACTAGTGAGATTATCCTTATTTGACATACCAACCCAACATATTCCCAAAGTTTTAAGCTTAGATCATTTAAATAAAAGCGAAAACATTAACCAACTTAAGTAATTACAGCCACAATGATCATGATCCAATATATACAGTCCCAAAATAAAGAGTCTACTATGTGCGTGCCAGGAACTAGTGTCACGAGTCAACAGGCGAACTAGTAGAATATACAAAGGATTATACAAATTGTACTGCTGTCTGAGAGAAGTAGAGAGAAATGAACAAATTATAACTCCATAGCACTGCTGAGAATCGCCAAGGGAGGCAGCTCATCGTGGAGTTAGGTCCAGAATATACGTCAAGCTCCGCTCGGGTAACCAGAAGCACCAACCTCAAAACCTGTACAATTAAGTACAAAAGTGTAGCATGAGTACATAAATATATAGTACCCAGTAAGTATCCCGCCTAACCTCGAAGAGGTAGTGACGAGAGGTCGACTTGACACTCACTAAGGTCCAACGATAATAATACAAAACAGGATATAACGAAATGCAGTAGACATGTGAGAGAGTAAGCAGCATATACCTATTAAATACATAAATCCAGGAAAACTACTGAAAATAAGCAACAATGTACACCTTACTTTTCCCCCCAAATATATGTCAAGTCAATATCAATGAAAACAGTACCGAATAGCCAAGCGCGCACAAGGGTAAGACAACCGGCCGGAGACAAAGGAATATCTAATCACTGAATAGTCGTAAAGCTTCCCCCGCTCGCGAATCATTCCTGCGACTCAGGTGCTGACACATTTATACCAAATTACCATAAAGCTCCCCTCCAACGCAAATCATACCTAAGATTCGAGTGCTGAAACACTTATACTGAATATATAAAGCTTCCCTCGATCGCGAATCATACCTGCGATTCGAGTGTTGACACACTTATACTGAAATCATAAAGCTTCCCTTGATCGCGAATCATACCTGCGACTCGAAAGCTGACTCTCATATATATACATGTACATACCGAAGTTATCAATAAGCTCAGTAGGGGAATTATCCTATTTATTCAATATTCAACATTCTTGAAGAATTCCCAAATTCAACCCGGGCCCGCACGCTCAAATTTCGAAAACTCTCGAAGGAATCACTTACCCATAGCCTAAGGATCGTTATTATGTGGTTTCTACTTGAATTCATGGCAATAAATGGGTAATTCACCAATTTCTCAAAAACCCTAAATTTACTACCCAACTCTTGATTTTCAATGATTTAGTAGGGAGTTTAACTAGTAATTCATGTTTGAAACTAGTGTTAGAGTGGAATTTACTTACCTCTTTAGCAGTTAGGTCGTGGAACCTCTTTCCCCAAGCTCCCAAGTCTCTAATGGTGGTGGAAAATGAAAGAAAGGGGTGAAATCCCGTGTTTTAAAGGAAACACACTGCCTGGCCTACAGGGGTTCCGCACCTGCGGTCTCGCGCCTGAAAGCTGGGGCTTGCACCTGCAGAAACTGGGCGAGTGGGGCTGGGGTCGCACCTACGGAGGGATGACCGCACCAGCGGTTCCGCTCCTGGGGACCTATGTCCGCACCTGCGAGAAAGGGGGACCTCACCTGGGGTCGCACCTGCGATGCTTGGGACCGCAGGAGCAGTCCCACACCTGCGACTGGGAAACCGCACATGCGGTCACACCAGAACAGGTGCACCAGCAGCTATTTTAGCTGGTTTTCAGCCCCGTTGGGTGCCCGGGAGGCCCCTGTGCCCATCCGAGCCCTCGTCCAAATATACCAGAAGTCCCAAATCATAATACACACTCGCTCGAGCCTTCAGAACACCCAAAACAACGCTAATACTTAAAATCACACCTCAAAACTCCAAGAACCAAGCTTAGGAACTTTAAGTTTTCTAGACTTCGCTAACAACGCGCCGAACCGACCTATACTACTCGGAATGACACCAAATTTTACATGCAAGTCATAAATGACATAACGGAACTATTCCCGATCTCGGAATTTCGTTCGGACCTTGATAACACAAAAACAAGTCCAAAACCAATATAGGAACCTAAGGAACATATTTCAATATTGGGCGCCAAAACGCTCCCGGGTCATCAGAAACCCATTCCGAGCATACGCCCAGGTCCAAAATCATCACACGAAGCTACCTGAACCGACAAAACTCGTTTTCGAGGTCGTTTACCCAAAATCTTGACCGAAGTCAAACTTGGCCTTAAAGGCAAACCTTAAGGAACCAATTGTTCCTATAGCACTCTAAACACCTCCGAATCCCGGACCACCAGTCCCCGCAAGTCATAAATCATAAAAAGCCGCTATGGGAAGTTTCATTTAGGGGAACAGGGTCCGATAACGCAAAACGACCGTTTGGGTCGTTACATTTACAAAAACTCTTCAATCCTCCTTAAATATCTAATTTTCTACCATGAAAGAGCATAAATTAAGGTTAGAAATCAATTGGTGTTGATGAAAATGGAAGAAAACGAGTTAAAGTATACTAACCTATAGAATGGTGATGAAATTTCTCTTGAAAATCGCCTCTAGGCCGAGCTTTAATGTGAATATGGTGAAGGTGAAATCATGTGTTTGGGATACTTAATGGACTGGGCGTCAGGCCTTCTTCGTGTTCGTGAAGGGCCTGACGCGATCGCGCTACACATTATCCATATGGCCTACGCATTCGCAATGTTCCCCACTTCGCGTTCGCGTAGAGTAATAGCTCAATCCCTAGTCCCCCTCCTAACACTATGCGTTTGTGAAGGATAGGTCGCTCTCGCGGAGGGTAGACCCCCCACTACTTTGCGTTTGCGACCAGCTCCTCGCATTCGCAGAGAGTAAATTCTTCCCCCAGCCCAGTTCCCTTTCCCGGTATGGAAGGAAAAAATCTCATGCATCAGATATCAGTAAAACCAGTACTCTTCTATGTTCAGAAATCACTTTGTAGCCTATCCGAAACTCACCCGAGCCATTTTGGCTCCAAACCAAACATGCACACAAGTGTAATAATAGAACACGAACTCACTCCCGCGATCAAAACACCAAAATAACACCTAGAACTACGAATGGGCGTCAAAATGAATGATATTTTCAAAGAAACTCAAGAACATGCAATTTTACAATCGAACATCCGAATCCCGTCAAATCAACTCCGTTTGCATCAAATTTTGCAGACAAGTCATAAATACTAAATGAACCTACACCAAGTTCCGGAACCGTAATCCGAACCCGATAGCAACAATGTCAACCTATAGTCAAATTTAGGAATTCTTTTAGCCATCAAATTACTAGTTTTCAACAAATTACGTTAAATCAAGTTAGGGACTTTTAAATTCGATTTCGGACATGCGCCCAACTACCAAATCACGATACAGATACAATGGGACCGTCAAAATATTGATCCGCGTCTGTTTACATAAAATGCTGACTGTAGTCAACTCAATTCATTTTTAAAGCTAAAGTTCACATTATCATCAATTTTTCACATAAATATTTTTCGGAATAGACACGCGTTACGCACACAAATCGAGAAAGATTAAATGGCGCTATTCGAGATTTCGGAACACAGAAATAAAAGCTAAAACTTAAATTGACTTATCGGGTCATCACAACAACTAAGTTAAGAAGCATGTACGAACATTTGTCACTATAATAACTTTTAGAATAAATATTTCTTAGCAAAATTTTTAGGTATTGAAATGCTGAAAAAGATGATAAATTATGGTGATAAAGTTTCAAGTACAAAATAATGAACAATAGGTTTGGAGAACCAGGCAGGAGGTTGGAGCAATCTACTTGAAATTCTGAGATTATTATACAATGTCTAAGCAGTAGATCTTTTTCGATAAAATACCAAATTGTTGAAACTTCAACGGAGAAGACAATATTCATGCCGATAAACGAAAGACGATTTCCGTCTTACCAAATATCAAATATGACTTGATCATGAAAAATATTTCTTGAAAATTATTTCTCCTCATATAGAGCACACCTTAAAAAGAGAGTAGTTTGCCAAAAGTAGTAGCAAGGATATTTAAGCCTAATGGAAAGCGAATCAAAGGTAATATGACAATCTAATATATAATAAGTAATGAATATTTCAATAATAACAAACAAAGAAGAACAAGAGAAAAACGTGTAAAAAAAAAAAAAAAATGTTTTAGGTAATATAGAAGAATAAGATTTATTTATTTGAGATGAGAAAGTTATTTGAATTTTAAAAAGAAAAGTCATAGTACTATATGTCACACCTCCTTTTTCTACTACCCCGAATTAATGAAGGGGTAATAAGGGAGTTTTTCCAATTAAAGTGACATTATTCGGATTTAGGATTTATTTTAATTTTCAGAGTCGCCACCCGGATTTTTGACGATGTTCCGGGACATCGTTTTATTGAAATCCCAAACCAAGGAAATATAGACTCTATTTTAATTTGTCTGCGACCAGAATTCCGAGTAAGGAATTCTGTTAACCCGGGAGAAGGTGTTAGGCATTCCTGAATTCCGTGGTTCTAGCACGGTCGCTTAACCATTAATATTTGGCCTAATTATCTAATTATTTACATATTTTAAACCTATTGTGCTTTTTAGCCTTTTTCACTTTTTAGCCGCTTTTAATATTTATGGATTTATCTTGAAACAAGTCACGATGGCGTGCACTTGTTTGTTTTTGGACATATTGCAATTACGCCACATGAAATGCACCCGTAATTGCAACACGCGATTTTAATATAATTTGAAGTTGAAGACGGGGACATGAGTTGTCGCACCCAAGTGTAGATTCCGTAGTCAGGACTATGGTCGTGACAGTTTTATGTCTGAGTCGTTTCCATCATCCTCTTCCCTAGCAAAAATGAATATGTCTCCTACTCTAT
>ML381134.1:1369-25728 GCA_005239525.1 Nicotiana knightiana
AAAATCTTTTAATTAGAATTTAATAAGTAAACTATTATATTTTCTTTGTATGATTTAAACTATAGTGTAAATATTGAGTTTTCTTATTTTTATAGTTTACTTTAAGTCTAAAAGTAGGATGGTATATATATATATATATATATATATATACACGCATGTTACCATCTTTTATGTAAGATTTAGAAAATTAAAACAAAAAAAAAATGAATTTATTTTATTAAAAATAAATCTTTGAAGCTAAAGTTATAACAACTTTATCTAAAAAAATATAATTTTTTTTAAATTAGCTAACTAACCCCAAATTTTTAGCCTAAAAATCTCACACTCCTACTCTCATACAATATCACATTTGACCAACCTCATCATCCATATTATTCTATAAATAGACAAAAAAAACAAAACAAAAAAGAGAAGAAGAACGGACGAAGAAAAAAAAACAAAAGGAAAGGAAAAGAAAGAAAAGGAGAGGAAGAACGGGGAAAAGAAAAAAAAACAAAAAGAAACAGAAAGGAGTTAGAACGAAAAGAAAAGAAAAAAGGGAGGAAAAAAAAACTGACGGAGGCAGAGAAAGAATTACCAAGCAAGAAAGAAAGAGAGTTTGAAAACGGAGTTCGAAATTTCTTTCGCGGTTTCGAGTTTGAGGTTCTAAAAAAGTTAGCATTTCTAGCTTTGGAAATCAGTAGATTGTGGCTGTGGTTTTATTGTAAAAAGCTTCACAAAAAAGGTAATATTCGAATTTGATCATCAATACGAAATATAATTTTGTTGGTTCTGATTAATTTTGGCTTCATCTTTTATTCCCATTTCTATATCTTTCAATTGTTTTGAGTATTTTTTTTCGAACTAGAGCAAACTGAATATTTGTTTGGGTGTCTCTTCAAGCTAAATTAGATTACTAAACTTTTGCTCATGGCCAAAAAATAATATTTTCATTACAGTTAAGTTTAGATCTTTCAGGAATCAAACTATTAATTAATAATCATCTTGCAAAGTTTTTTTCTTATCATCCTTGCTGGTCTTATTTAACTCTTTGATGATATTGCAAAGTTATTTAATTTTTTCAGTTAAGTGTGTTTATATGTGTATAGAGGAATTAAGGTGGTGAACAATAAAAATAATTCTCATGTTGATAGTTTATAACTTGGTTTGTATACAAAGAATATGTTGTGAATATGTTATTAACTTTGTGAATACTGTTTAGTTTAACTTTATGCATGCATTCCATTTTTCATACGTATAAAAGTTCATTATATTAATTATGTTTAAGGTCATGGATGCAATAGTCAATTACTTAGACTCTGAAATTTCATTTCTATATAATTAGGACAAACGGAGTTTCTAAAAGGTTCTTCTTTAAATGTATTTATCCATTAATTCATCTATCACTGAAATTTAATAATTCTTATGTTATGTTGTGTACTTTGTGTCATGCGAAACAGGTTCGGGAATAATTTAATAATTTTGGCTTAGATAGAAGATTAAGTTTTCCAATTTACAAGAATAATTTTTATTGTGAAGTACACATAGGGGTTATGAATTAGCTATTTCAAGGAATAAATAATTGGAGTGGTAATATATATATAAAGGTAGCAAGATAAATCATGAACTAATTTAAGACTCGTTGCAATAAGTAATAATAATAAAATTATACAAATAAATGTCTCGAATCTGAAAGAGACAAAACAAATGAAATACTCTAAAACATTAGAAAAACTTTAGATGTACATTAAATATTAGTCCAGGTGTTCATACCCGAACCNATGCTAGAACCACAGGACTCGAGAGGTGCCTTACACCTTCCCCTCGGTCAACAGAATTCCTTACTCAGTCTTCTGTTTTCGTAGACCATGAAATAAGAGTCAAACCATCCGTTTGAAAGGGGATTCAAATAAAAGGTGACTTGGAACACCAAAATTCAATTCTAAGTGGCGACTCCAAATAATAAATAATCCCTTTTCAAAACGTCACTTTGATTGGAAAAACTCTTCTAACTCAACCTCGTAATAGTGTTGCTGCGGAAAAAAAGAGGTGTGACAATCTCCACTACCAGCTGATAAGGAGTCCCCATCTCCACCTCTCTAGCCATGCTGGCCCTAATGTCTGGATGCAACCCGACTATAAATCCCCGCACTCTCTCAGTATCGGTAGGTAGTATCATGAGTGCATGGCGAGACAACTCTGAAAATCTAGCCTCATAATCTGTCTCTGACATCTGTCCCTACTCCAGCTGCTCAAACTGATACTGCAGCTCTTCCCTCTCAAAGGGTGGGATATATCTGTCTAGAAACATCTGAGTGAACTGCTCCCAAGTGATAGGAGGAGAATCTGCTGGCCTGCTGAGAATATAGGACTGCCACCATCTGCGAGCTCTGCCCTCTAACTGGAAGGTAGTGATGTCCACTTCATGGGACTCTAATATCCTCATGTTGTGCAGTCTCTCCCTGCACCTATCAATGAAATCCTGAGCATCCTCGCCTCGCTCACCCCTGAAGAGTGGAGGGTGCAATCGAGTCCATCTGTCCAATAACTTATGCGGATCGTCGTCCGCAGATGGTATGGGCTCAGGTGCTGTTGCTATAGGCTGGACCTCACCCACGGGCAGTGTACCCGGGGTATGATGAAGTGCTGCTGTCTGACCTGCAGCCTGGGTAGTAGGGGTCTGGACTCCCCCTCCCGCCTGAGAAGCGGCAGGATATGCTGGAAATAAACCAGCCTGGGACATAGTATCCATAAATCTTATCATACGGCCCATGACCTCCTAGAAACCTGGCGCCGTCATGAAGTCCACTGGAGCAGGACCTGCTGGGGGCACCTCCCCCTGCTCCTCTATAGTAGGATCCTCTGGTGGTGCAACTAGAATAGCTCTAGGACGCCCCCGTCCCCTACCTCGGGTCGGTGCCCTCCCCCGGCCTCTACCACGGCCTCGGACAACGGGGGTAGCGGCCCCTCCCAGGTATGGAACATCGGATGTACGCTTCCTCACCATCTGTGAGAGAATAGAAGAATGAGATTTACTAAACCATCAACTGCACGATAGAACATGAATAAAGAGAGGTTTCCTAACACCCTATAACCTCCTGAAGATAAATACAAACGTCTCTGTATCGATCGACAAGACTCTATTAGGTTTTCCCGTGACTTGTGAGACCTACGTGAACCTAGAGCTCTGATACCATGTCGTCACGACCCAAAATCCTAACCCAGGTCGTGATGGCGCCCAACATCGGGGTCAGGCAAGCCAACAATTTAGTTACTAGTGAAATTTCCTTAATTTATAAAAACATCCCCACACTTACCAAATTTGAAGCTTAAAAACGTTTAAGTGGAAGCGGATAAATTAGCCAACTTAAATAAATGTAGCCATAAGGATCATGATCAATATATACATTTCCAAAAATATAAAGTCTACTATGTACCAGGAACTAGTGTCACAAGTCTACAGGCGAACTAGTAGAATATACAAAAGATGAAATAAACTGTTCTACTGTCTGAAGGAAGTAGACAGAAAGAAACAAAAGATAACTCCATAGTGCTGATGAAAATAGCCAAGGGAAGCAGCTCACCGTGGAGTCAGGTCCAGAATATACTCCCAGGGTCAAGCTCCGGTCGGATAACCAGATGCACCAGCCTCAGAACCTGTACAATTAGGTACAAAAGCGTAGCATGAGTAAATAAACAGATATGTACCCAGTGAGTATCCTGCCTAACCTCGAAGAAGTAGTGACGAGAGGTCGACGTGATACTTACTAGGGTCAGACAATATGAAATGAATACAGGCTAATCAGTAATAGCAGTAATGAACAGTAATAAGGAAATGAGCATCAGATAAAAATCTCTCACGCCATCCCTTTCCATGGAATACAAGATTTTTAGCCTTATTTCTTTCATAAAATCAACAGTTACAATTATAGGGCTTCTCATAAATTACCAAACATATAATAGGCTATGAACGTACGGCCGTTACAACGTGAAAAGTAAATGTTCACTGCCGAGGGTCGAACAGCCCGAACCATAGATGCATCTATCTGTCCCGCTCGTGAATCGAACATACGACACACTTAATATAATACTAAGACTACCCCGCTCGCGAATCATTCATGCGACTCGGGTTAGTATAATACTAGGTCTATCCCGCTCACGAATCATTCATGCGACTTGGGTTCCCATAAAAATACATGATTAGCAGGAGATTCCAGATAATTTAGCAGGGAACATACTGACAGGATGATAATTTAATAATGTCAACTTCAAAGCATAACTTCTTAGGCCTTCACATATGAGATTCGAGGATATTAGACTACTTAGACCATATGCAAGATCACATATACAACACATAAAACATGTTTGTGAGCCCTAAACTACCCGACAAGGCATAATAGTAGCTACGCACGGACTCTCGTCACTTCGTGCGTTTGCAGCCCCTGCAAATAAGGACAAACAACCATTTATAATCACCTATGGGGACAATTCCCTCTTAAAAGGTTAGAAAGGAGACTCACCTCGCATCGAACCTACTCCCCCGGTCAAAAATGCACCCGGAACTCCGAACTCGTCAGTCAAGGACTCGAAACTAATCAAACGTTACGTAAATATATCAAATTACACTCAAAGCATGGAATTATCCTACTATTTAGTCAAATTCATCATTCTTGAAGAAATCTCAAAATCCAAACCCGGACCCGCATGCTCGGATTCTGAAAATTCTCGAAGGAAACAGTCACCCATAACCTAAGGGTCGTTAATATATGATTTTTGTATGAATTCAAAGCCAATTCATGGGAAATTCTCTAAATTCTCGAAATCCCTAGGTTACTACCCAAATCCTTAATTTTTCACTAATTAGGTAGTTAAATTCAACTAGGAATTCATGCATTAACTAACTTTAGGATAGAATTCACTTACCTTTTTTGTAGCTAGGTCGTAAGACTCTTTTCCAAGATCTCAAGATCGTCTATGGTTGAATAAATGGAGTGAAAATGGGATAAATCCCGCATTTAAAGACCTTACTGCCTACAGGGGTTTCCGCACCTGCGACTCGACGATCGCACTTGCGGTCTCGCGCCTGCGAGAAATGACTCGCACCTACGGAAGAGGGGCCTGGGCTCACACCTACGGGCAGGAGTCCGCACTTGCGGCTCCGCACCTGCGGGGAAAGGCCTGTACCTGCGAGAACTGGGCAGCCCACCTGGGGTCGCACCTGTGAGGCTGGGACCATAGGAGTGGTCCCCCACCTGCGACTGGGCAACCGCACCTGCGGTCACACCAGATCAGGTGCACCATCAACTGTTTCAGCTGGTTTTTGGCCTTGTTTGGTGCCCGAGGGGCACTCGAGCCCACCCGATCCCCCGTCCAAATATACCAACAAGTCCAAAATCACAATACGGACTCGCTCGAGCCTTTGGAACACTCAAAACCATGCAAAAACTCAAAATCACACCTCAAAACCCTTAGAATCAAAACTTAAGAACCTCAAGTTCTTGAATTCGATACCAATGCGCCGAACCGACTTATACTACTCGGAATGACACCAAATTTTGCAAGCAAGTCATAAATGACATAGAGGAACTATTCCCGGTCTCAAAATTTCATTCGGACCTTGATAACACAAAAACACGTCCCAAACCACAATATGAACTTAAGGAAACTCTTATTTCGATATTGGGCGCCGAAATGCTCCCGGGTCATCCAAAACCCATTCTGAACATACGCCCGAGTACGAAATCATCATACGAGGCTACCGGAACCATTGAAACTCGATTCCGAGGTTGTTTACTCAAAATGTTGACCGAAGTCAAACTTGGCCTTAAAGGCCAACCTTAAGGAACCAAGTGTTCCTATATCACTCTAAACACTTCCGAATCTCGAACCACCCGTCCCCGCAAGTCATAAATCAAAACAAATCGCTATGGGAAGTTTCATTTAGGGGAACAGGTTCCGATAACGCAAAAAGACCAGTCGGGTCGTTACATATTATGACGTCAGTCCCTTCAGAGCATTAAATGACGCAACATAAAAAGTTGTGCAGGGGTCGCTGTCAACATAATTCTCGAGAAGCCCATGAATCGTCACGATTTCGACCCTTTCGCTTCAAGCATGCCCAAAGGGCCTCTATAAATACTACAATCTTTTGCCTTTTCATTGTTTTGCATCTTCTTCTTCTTCTCCAAATCCTCAGATTTAACTAAGTGTTTTTCATTCTTATCTTCTACCCGTGTACATTTCTTCATCTTTTCACTTCAAAACTCGATTGTTATCATGGACAAAACTTC
This sequence comes from Nicotiana knightiana, assembly GCA_005239525.1. Lineage (NCBI taxonomy): Eukaryota > Viridiplantae > Streptophyta > Magnoliopsida > Solanales > Solanaceae > Nicotiana > Nicotiana knightiana. Next base: position 7,639 of record ML381134.1, read on the forward strand.
CAAAATGTTTCCAAAAAAGAGGGAGCCGCTTCTTCATCACGCCCGTCCAAGGGCAAGCCAAATCCAGATCTGGACGCATCTGGTCACAGTAGCAGCTATTGGCTATTCCAATTGCAGATTTCTCGGAGATAGCAAGGTAGCTGTCTGGCGATCGCTGCCCTGCTCTTCTCCCTCTTATCTTCCTATTAGTTGTATTTAGCTATTTTTCCAGACTATGTTAGTCTTGATATTGTCAGACAATTGAAGTAGATGCTCATGACTAGTGACAGCCCGATGTCGGGCTTTTCTATTCTGATTTTTGTTTTGATTTGAACCTCTATATGAAGGTCTATTACTAAATAGATATGACATTATATTTGAAATGAAAACATCATTTTGTTTTGGTAATCCTTTCTACACCATTTCTGACTTCACAATAGAAAAACCCCCTTCTACACCGGGCCGATGCAAGCCCATGTCCCGATACATAAGCGTAGTATCAGATATAAAGAGGGTGAAACTTGACTGCCGCTGGGGGGAGGTGGCCCGAGTAGAGATTCCTACGGCTGATGAAAGCATAGTCACGCACAAGGTTGTCTTCCTCGGTTTATATACATACCCCTTCACCTTAGGTCCCGTCGATTCTTCTTCCCCACCGATTGCCTGGTGATTCTTGATTTTTGCCGTCAGTACTGAGTGACACTTGGTCGGATCTATCCTTCTTTCTGGAGGATCGTATACATGTTTTGACATATTGCCAACATGGTCGAGGGAATGACTTTTACCCTCGACCATCTGATCAGATTGTACAGCCCTCGCCTCTTCCGCGAGGGCCTAATTAAACTGCCATTGTATAGTCCTCGCCTCTTCTGCGGGGGCCTTATTAAACTGCACCACCGATCTTCCAAGGTGTTCCTCGCCTGCATCGATGTCATCCCCGCTGATAGACTGCCGTTCTCGGAGGAGTGGAATATGAAACGTAAGTATCCCCATGTTGATTATGCTTTACCACCTTTTTTTTCTTTCTACCAGTTCTGAATATTCTTTCTTTCGACTGTGTAGCCACTGTCTGGTTCCCCGGTGCAGTCCAGGACCTTCCTGGGTGGATAGGGCTTTTGGACTCCGCCTTACCATATAACAAACGCGTATGTCGTGAGCTGGCTAAGACAAGGTGGCAGGAAAAGAACCACAGTATGCTCTTGTTGCTATTTGTTTTCTCATTATTTGCAAGAACTTTTGATAATGATGTTTTCTAATATAACATGTTTGTGCAGGCCTTGGTGAAGACGTGTTGATGAGATCGCCTCCACCTGAATAGACCTGAAGACCGCCAAGGATAAGAAAACGAAGAAGGAGGCCTCTGCGGGATCTCCGAAATAAAAAAGGACAAAGGTTCGGAAGCCCAAAACTGATGCCACGGTCTTGTCCTCGACGACCACTGAGAGCCTGCGGCCGAGCAAGAAAGTGACGATGCCTGCCTTTTCGTACAAAGGGCAAAACGAAGCGCTGATACTTTGAGATTTGTTGGGCGTTCGTCCGCTAAGCTAGAGGCGACTGATGCGGACCCGCCATGCGTAGAGGAGATCCTCAAGGAGGGTTTAGGCACAGTCCCCGAGATGCTCATCGGACATGGCATAGTCTATGTTGAGGAGCTCAGGGGGCTTGCTACTGGAGCTTTCCGGGACCGGGAAGAGACCTCGATGGAGGCCGATGCCGCCGGGGGATTTCACTCGGCCCCGTCATTTTCTCCGGGGGAGATACGGGATGCTCAAGTTAGGGGTGTTCCCGGTGTAGAGACCTCTCATGGAGAGGATGATGAATTTAGAGACTATTTTGAGAAGTAATATGCTATTTTTTTATCTTCTATTCATGTTTTCTTATTTCCCCTTTTTTGTGTTACTGACCACGCCTTCTCCAAGATGCAAGATGAGTTGACTCGTTGTGGAAAGGAACTTGAGAAGCTCATGTCGGAGTCGGTCGAGCTGGAAGCTTTATGTTCTCGAAAGGAGGAGGAATTGACCAACCTCCGGGCAAACTCGGAGAGAGAACGTCAAGAGAGGGCCGACCTCATGAGCAGGTATGCCGATACCCATACTTTTATTCTATTTGAAATATCTTGTGCTGACTGAATTATTTTCTTCTTTTCAGATTAAGCACAAGGACGCCCTGGCGGAGCGGCTTCGAGAGGAGGTTGCGGCCAAGGATGCCAAAATCCTAAAGTTGGCTCAGCTGAATGATGTCGTAGCTTCGTAGAGGGAGGCGCTTCGGGGGAATCTATCCTCGGTTCAAGACCTTCTCCGAGGTGCTCAGGAGGAGGCTGCTGCACTATCTGCTGCCAAGTCTGAGGACAATGAATATGTCTCCTCATACAAGATAGATGTTGCTGCTACGAATGATCGGGCCAGGGAGATATTTGAGAAGGTCGGGCTAAAGCTGGCTCAGACAGTTTCTTATGCCCACATTCAAGCCAAGATGCAAGCCCTCGAGGAGGTGAGCGCTAAGGGCCTCGATCTCTCTGCCGAGATCGAAGAAGCCAGGGCCTTGGAGGAAGAATCGGAAATGCCGACCACATCGGACGAGGGCTCTGAAAGGGACTCGGATAGTGGTGATGGCGAAGAGTATATTCTCCTGCTATTTTGATTTTTTTTTTCTTCTGTATATGGGACCCTTCGGGGGAACTTTTTGTAGAAACATCTTTGTAAATGCATTTTTTGAAATAAAATACCTCATTTACTACATATCTACAAATTGTGTTCTACAATGCTTGCGCAAAAGTTGACTTCTATCTTCGACTCTTAGCCCTTCGGAACTCGTATTTTCAATAACAGATCCCCTCGAGATTGGACACCTTCTCGAGGTTAGGCCGACATGGGAGTTTTGATCCCTCGAGCGCCGTATGACAATGTCATTTATGTGACATGACCGCGAAGTGACTGAGGTGGTCCCACCGGTACACTTCCCCAAACGTTATGACAACTTTGCCAGAATTAAATGGCTTTCAAAGTAGTTGAATGGCCACCGCTTTCTATATATATATTCTTGCTTCCTCTTCATTCTAAGTCTTGCGACTTTGCAAAACTAACTTTCCTCTCAACGCTCTCTTCCTTTTGTCATCTTGCGAACCTGTTTTCATCTCTTCCTTTTACCTTTGTTTGAGTAGTCATGGCTTCTGTGCCCGAATCTGTTCACCAAGAAGAAATTCTTCCTCTGCTCCTAACCTGGCCAGTAGTACACCGCTAGTGTACGGTGAGTTGACCTCGTACTGCTTTGCTCCGAAGAAAGACTTTTCATTAGAGAAACCCTTCGAGGCCCCGGTCCATCGAGAGCATGCTTCGAGGTTCGTCCGATCAATAGAAGAAAACCACCTCGAGACCGTGAGGAGAGACTACAGCTGGGGAGAACATGTGATGCTGTAGATACCTTCTCGAGAATAGAACGTCATGACTTACGTAGAGGGATTCTTGATCGTGTATACGTACCCATTTAAATTAGGCCCCCTTGACCGACTTGTGCTCGAGTTCTGCAAAAGGTATCGAGTCACCCTGGCTCAGATTCATTCGTCCTTTTGGCGGATAGTGCTGATGATGAGGTATTTCACCGAAAAGGTCGAGCTTGAATTTACCCTCATCCACCTTATTAGATTATACCGGCCTCAACATTGTCGAGGCTCGATTGCGTTACGACGCCGGTCCACCAGGCCTTTCATTGCCAGCGATGATGAGGATCGAAATGGAGGATGGATGAGTCGGTTTGTTCGAGTGAGGACCGTCGATATCATTCCAGCGGAGTTCCTGCCATTTCCCGAAAAATGGAACTTCAAACGTAAGTGCCACGTCGTACCTTAGTGTATCTTGCTCTCACCAATTTGTAAGAATGTTTCTTTTTCTCTTTTTTCGTGATCCTGTGGGTGCCGGGGGATGTCCCTGATCTTGCGGACTAGACTCAGAGGCTAGCATCTTCCTCAACATACAACGAACGCAAGTGGCGTGATCTACCCAAGGGCATATGGGAAGCAAAGCACCACAGTATGAGCCGCGTGGTTTCCTTTTTGATGAATGTTTCCTTTTGTGTGTACTAACTGTGCCGCCGCAAGTGTTGGTTGGTTTTCCAAATTGAGATTGTGCCCCTTCGAGGAGAGGGAAGACCCGAAAGAGGACAATAAGTGAAGAAGATCCTCTACAGACGAGGACATCCTCAATGAGGCGAGGCCTTCTCGGAGACATAAAGGAGATGTCGTTGCTGAGGAGAGTTTTATATATGTTGGTCATTCTGCGGACACCAACTTTCCTCGGGGGGATGATTCTTTATCTACGGCTCGAGCTGGGGGGCCTTCCGAGGTTGCCTATTCTACCAGGCCTGAGACCTCTAATTTCGAAGAAGAGGTTCCTCGAGAGAGGAAGAGAAAAAGTCCTCCACCATCATCTACTTCTGCCCTTGAAGGTACTTCGAGGGACGCTCGGAACCAGGTCCCGCCCGAACCAAGTGAAGTTTCAAGCGGGCATGCCCCTATTGACAATGGTCAACTGAGGCCGATGGGGCCAGGCCAGTAGATGCATGTTCAACTTTTGAAGAGGCTCAGCGGATCTGTTTTGAGGTGAGTTCTGATTGGCCTTGCTGGATTTTTAGCTATGAATCTTCATTCTTCGAACTGAAGTTTCTCTTCTGTAGATTTTTGACAAACTCAAGTTCAAGCTGCTTCGCTGTGAGACCAGGTTGAGGGAAGCTTTGGGTAAGGAAAAATCTCTCAAGATTCTTTTCAATAAGAATAAAAAAGAGTTGATACATCTTCGGGCGGAGATGCATCGGAGTCGGAACCATGAAGGCAATCTCGAGCGTCAGGTAACCCTTACCCCGAAGGAGTCCGTGCTTTCTTTCTCGCTTTTGTGAACTAATATTTTGGTGCTTCATCTGCAGGGAAAGACAGAAGCGTTAGAGCGCCTTTGGGGCGAAGTTGGGCAAGTTAATTCCGAATACCAAGCGTTGAAGGTGCAAATAGGCGTACATGTTGCAGCCCAAAGGAATGCTTTGGCCAAGGCTGATGCCCTCGAGATACAACTTTGTAATGCCCGAGAAGATAGCTCGATTCATACGAGCAGGATTGCCAAGCTCGAGACTGATCTTTTAATCTGAAGGCCAAGGTCGTGGACGCCCGGGCTGAAGCTGAAGAAGTTCAGGCAAAGGCCGATAAGAAGGTGGTCGTCTATTTGAAAGATGATGCCGACGCTCGGGCTGAGCTGAGGAGAGTTTTTGACAGATAGAGGAAGGGCAATGAGTATGCCCGATGTAGGTCTCAGATGGAGTCGCTTGAAGCGATTCATGCTAGGGGCTTTGATCTCTTGGAAGATATAAAGCAGGACAAGGCGGATGAGATCGACGCCAAGTTTTTCCTTTCTTCTGGTGCCGATGCTGGTATTTGAAGGCTTCCGAGGGAGCTGGTCCCTAGAGTAGATTAGGTTTTCCTTATTTGTTCTTTGTAAAAACTCCTGCGAAAGCGTTGTAAATGCATATTTATAATGTACATACATATATGAAAGATTCTTTGTTTATTATGGTTTGCTTGTCGATAATCAGCCCGATGAATTGGACTTCGAGATAAAACCCTTGGGGTTGTAAATCGGCCCTGATGCTTTTTAGGATGGTCTGTGGGCTCTTACGCGCTTTAGTTAACCGTTTCGGGCTCAGTCCCTGAGTCGGATTCGACTCGAGCTCATCGGCCCTTAGGTTTTTAAATCGACCCTGAGGCATTCTGGGTCGGTACGACCTGTAGCTGGCGACTCGGGCTCTTACGCTTTAGGTCAGTATGACCTTTAGTTAACCATTTTGGGCTCAGTCTCCGAGTCGGATTCGGCTCGAGCTCATCGATCCTTAGGTTTTTAAATCGGCCCTGAGGCGTTTTGGGTCGGTACGACCTGTAGCTGGCGACTCAGTCTCTTACGCTTTAGGTCAGTACGACCTTTAGTGTAACTGGCAACTTGGGCTCTTATGCTTTAGGTCGGTATGACCTTTAATGTAACTGGCGACTTGGGCTCTTACGTTTTAGGCCGGTACGACCTTTAATGTAGCTGGCAACTTGGGCTCTTACGCTTTAGGTCGGTACGACCTTTAATGTAGCTGGCGACTTGGGCTCTTACGCTTTAGGTCGGTAAGATCCTTAACCGGTTATTTTCAAAGTTTTTTTGAAGTAATTGGAGGCCTGTGATTTTATGGCGATAGTCGGACGTCTCTGAGTCGCTTTGGTTTGGCCGGAGCCTATGAAGGTGGTCATTTGTATTTGGCTGTAGCCTTTTAGTCCCCGAGTGAGATAGCCTCGGCGTCTATATCGAGAGTATGCCTTTTTAGGGGTCTTATAAGTTCGATATATAGCCTTGACATTGATATCTAGATTATGCCTTTTTAAGGTCTTATGAGTCAGTACATGCCTTGCTTGAGGTCTTATAGTTTTGATGTTGCCTTATGGAGGGCTTATGAGTTTTAAGTTGCCGACCCTAAGGTCTTACGGCTTCGAGTTAGACAACTTGATGAGCCAACAGTTGAGGGCAGTCCTCGAGTTGGAGTTGGTATTGCCTCATGGAGGGCTTATGTTCTTGAAGTTGTCGGCCCTGAGGTCTTACGGCTTCGAGTTTTTGGTGACTCGATGGGATGACTGTCGAGGATAGTTACCGAGTGGTCGGTGAATTTTTGGGCCCTGGGCCGCTTCTTGTAAAAATAATAAAGTTTTCTGACACGTGAAGTGTTTTGATGATAAAATATTCTTGTTCGATAACTTGGTACAAGTATACATATTTTTACCATCGAGGGTTCTATTGTTCTATGTGGACATGGTTCATTCGATGATTTGGTCCAGTACATCATTCTCCTGTCGAGACCCTCTTTGGCATTCTTTAGTGATCTCCCGGGGGGATGCCCTCCAGTATTTGAGGTTGATCGGAGAGAAGTCTTGAATACTTGGTGAATTCTTCTCAGGTAGCATATGGGTGTTGCTTCGTTAAAAACCTCGTCGGTAAAACCCATTTGGGATAAAATCCAACATGAGGGAAAAAACGCGCAACACGTGCTTTAAAACCTAAGGCCTTCGAGCTGGAGAGTTCTCCGATTCTTTTCATTCGAACATCTACACATAGGTTAGTGTACAACGTGAAGGAAAGAGGGAGATGGTTGTACCTTAACTGTGGTGGCGTTAAAGCCTCGATATGCTTTAGTTACTCTTTCCAAGGACGCAACACGGTCCTTTAATCATTCATCGAGGATGCAGTTTGTGGTTTCTTACTCGGCTACTTGCTTGTTTTTTGGCTCCCTCGATGTAGAAGGTGCCGACATCGGCGCCATGTCGTGTACTGCAAACATTTCTTTTGCCGTGTGTTGTTCCCTATATACCATTTTTATTCCATCCTTTGTGGGGAACTTCATCATTTGATGAAGGGTTGACGGTATCTCCCTCATACTGTGAATCCATGGCCTTCCGAGCAATGCATTGTATCTCATATCGCCTTCGATGACATGGAACTTGGTCTTTTGAATTGTACCAGCCACGCTGACTTGGAGGGTGATTTCCCCTTTCATTGTTTCTCTTGCCATGTTGAATCCGTTGAGGACACGGGAGGCGGGCACGATCTGGTCGAGCAAACCGAGTTTCTCTACCACCCTCGACCGAATTATGTTGGCCGAGCTACCTGGATCCACGAGCACACGTTTAATTTGAAATTTATTCAAAAGGAAAGAAATTACCAGTGCATCACTGTGAGGTTGGGACAAGGTATCAATGTCCTCTTCGCCGAATGAAAGGGCATCCTTGGGCATGTAGCTCCGAGTTCGCTTTTCTCTGGTGATGGATACTTTTGTTTGTTTGAAAATGGGTCCCGAACGTCGACTCCTCTGATAATCATATGGATTACGTGTTGTGGTTCTTCTTCTTCGTTTTTCCTGTTTGCCTCTCTTTCCCGGAATTGGTTTTTGGATCGGTCACTGAGGAACTCTTGAAGGTACCCTATGCTAATCAGTCGCGCCATCTTTTCTCGGAGCTGTCTGCAGTCCTCGGTCCTATGGCCGTGCATACCGTGAAATTCGCATATCAGGTTGAGGTTCCTTTAAGAAGGATCTGATAGCACGGGTCTTGGCCACCTGGTGTCTTTGATCTTACCTATGCCTGATACTATATCTGAAACATCAATGTTAAAATTGTACTCAGATAGTCGGGGTGCTTCTATCGGCCTCGTGTGCGTGTCGAACCTTGCTTTGTTTACGAGTCCCCGAGGATTTTGGCCTCGGTCCATCCTTTGATCACTTCGAGGTAGGTGACACCTTGGGATATTCCTCTAATTCTCTATGTATGGTTGATACCTTTCTTTATTCAGCCTTGGCTCTCTCTATGGAAGCCTCGATTCCTTTGCTAAGACTCTGCTATGATATACAGGGCTTGAGGGGGCTTCCAATTGGTCGTCCTCGACCCTGATCTTCGATTGATACATGTTGTGTACATCCTCCCACACCACGGCAGGGTACTCGATTAAGTTTTGCTTCAACTGCTTCGAAGCTATCGAGCTTCGCTCATTCAAGCCCTGAGTGAAGGCTTGCACTGCCCAATCGTCGGAGACCGGTAGTAGTTCCAGTCGTTCTAGTTGGAAGCGGAATACGAACTCCCTCAACATCTCGTTCTCTCTTTATTTGATTCTGAAGACATCAGATTTACTTGTAGCGACCTTGATGGCACCAGCATGTGCCTTTACAAAAGAGTCTGCCATCATGGCAAATGAATCTATCAAGTTCGGGGGCAGGTTATGACACCACATCATGGCCCCTCGACCATGTTGGAAATATGTTGAAACATGTATATGATCCTCCAGAAAGAAGTATAGATCTGACCGAGTGTCACTCGGTACTGACAACAAAAATCAAGAATCACTGGGTCAATCGGTGGGGCAGAAGAATCGACGGGACCTAAGGTGAAGGGGTATGTATATACACTGAGGAAGCCAGCCTTATGCGTGACTATGCTTTCATCAGCTGTAGGAATCTCTACTCGGGCCACCTCCCTCCAGCAGCAGTCAAGTTTCACCCTCTCTATAGCCGATACTACACTTATGTATCGGGACATGGGCTCGCATCGGCCCGGTGTAGAAGGGGGGTTTTCTATTGTGAAGTCAGAAATGGTGTAGAAAGGATTACCAAAACAAAATGATGTTTTCATTTCAAATATAATGTCGAATCTATTTAGTAATAGACCTTCATATAGAGGTTCAAATCAAAACAAAAATCGGAATAGAAAAGCCCGACATCGGGCTGTCACTAGTCATGAGCATCTACTTCAATTGTCTGACAATATCAAGACTAACATAGTCTGGAAAAATAGCTAAATACAACTAATAGGAAGATAAGAGGGAGAAGAGCAGGGCTGCGATCGCCAGACAGCTACCTTGCTATCTCCGAGAAATCTGCAATTGGAATAGCCAATAGCTGCTACTGTGACCAGATGCGTCTGGATCTGCACACAAGGTGCAGGGAGTAACGTGAGTACGCCAACTCAGTAAGTAACAACAGTAAATAAAGATTGAGAAGTAGTGACGAGCAATAATGCAAGTAGAGTTCATATCACAAAACTCAGTAAAATACGGCATGCTTTCAAAACCAGAGTTTGAATCAAATCAACTCATTTAAATTCAGTTCCAGTGAAATAATTTAAAGATATCTTTCAACAGTTTTCAAACGAAGGCTCAATGCAAAGGTGAGCAAAAATGATAAAATCATAATCAACCCCTCAGGCAAAACATCACTCATATACAGCCCCTCGGGCAAACCTCACAATCACTCGTATACAGCCCATCGGGCGAACTTCACCATCGCTCATGCCTCGGAGTCACTCAGCACTCGACACTCAGTAGGTACCTGCGTTCACTAGGGGTGTGTACAGATCCGAAGGGGCTCCTTCAGCCCAAGCGCTAATCGAGCCAATCATGGCATAAATCAATGAGATCCTCGCCTATATCAAATATGTTGCGGCGTGCAACCCGATCCCAAAATATCCTCAAAAATCAGGCCCTCGGCCTCACTCAGTCATAAACCTCTCCAGCCCCTCGGGCTCTCAGAAATCAAAGTATTCAGCCAAACAACATTTACATGATGCATCAAAATAGAGTAAAAGAGGCTGAACTATGCAGTAAATATGTATAACATGACTGAGTATAGATTTTCAATCAAAAACAATGAAAGGAGAGCAATAAAATACCTCTAAGGGTCCAAACAACACTGGCGTAAGGCTTAAACATGGCATCCAGCCCAGTTCACAGAAATTCTTTCTAAAACACATAAGTATAATATAGTTTCATCAAAATAGGCAACTTTACAGTTGTTACGGGATGGACCAAGTCACAATCCCCAACGGTGCACGCCTACACGCCCGTCACCTAGCATGTGCGTCACCTCAAAATAGTCACATGACACAAAATCCGGGGTTTCATACCCTCAGGACTAGATTTACAATCGTTACTTACCTCAAACCGATCAAATCCCCACTCCGCGATGCTCTTCCCCCTCGACTCGTCCTCCAAATGTTCCGAATCTATTCACAATCAGTAAAATACCATCAATTTATGCTAAAGGAATGACTTCCACAAGAAAAACTATCAAATTAGACCCCAAACCCGAAATAGGCTCAAACCCGACCCTCGGGCCCACGTCTCAAAATCCGACAAAAATTACAAAACTTGAAAGCCCATTCACTCACGAGTCCATATATTCAAAATTTATCAAAATCCGACTCTGTTTGATCCTCAAATCCTCCCATCGAACTCTCCAATCCCAAGCCCTAACCCCTCATTTCACCCCTCATTTCCACTAGTGAAATGATTAAACAATGGGAAATCACCATAGATAGGAGTATTAGATCTCAAGCAACTTACCTCACTGAAAACCCTTGAATCTCCATTCAAAAGCACTCCAAAAGCTCTAAAACCGATTGAAAATGGCGGAAAATGGACCAAAATTCGTGAAGTGTGCTATATATACTTTCTGCCCAGGTCTTTCGCACCTGCGGCTAATTTTCCGCTCCTACGGAACTGCACCTGCAGTCAAATCCTCTTACCTGTGAGAACCACTTAAATCCTCAAACTCCGCAGCTGCGCCCTAGGTTCTGCACCTGCGGGCACGCACCCGCGCTCATCCTTCCGCTTCTGCGGAATCTGGCCAAGCATCCCCTTCCACATCTGCGCCCCAGATCTCGCACCTACGGGCTCGTAGATGCGACAAATCTTACGCTCCTGCGGACCCAACCTAGGTCCTCTAAATCCGCATTTGCGACTCACCCAATGCATCTGCGACCTCGCACCTACGAATCCCCATCCGCAGGTAGGGAAAACAACAGCAGGCTCAACACCAGCAGAATCAACAACTCTCAACACCCAAAAACCAATCTGTTAACCACCTGAAACACACCCGAGGCCCTCGAGACCTCAACCAATAAAACCAACAACTCATATATCAATATACGAATTCAGTCGAACCTTTGGAACACTCAAAACCACATCAAAACACCAAATTAGCCCCGGATTCAAGCCTAAGAACTTATAAACTTCCATCTTCCGCAAACGACGTCGAAACCTACCAAACCACGTCCAAATGAACTCAAATTTTACACACGTAAAAAATGATACTACGAACCTACTCCAACTCCCAAAATTTCATTCCGGCCCTGATAACAAATTTTCCACTGCCGACCAAAATCGCCAAATTTCCAACTTTCGCCAATTCAAGCTTAATTCTACCAAGGACCTCCAAATTACATTCCGAACGCGCTCTTAAGTCCAAAATCATCTAATGGAGCTAACCGAACCATAAAAATCCAAATCCGTGATCGTTTACTTATAAGTCAACATCTGATTGACTTTTCCAACTTAAACTTCTAAATAGGAGACTAAGTGTCTCATTCCACTCCGAAACCACTCCGGACCCGAACCAACCAACCGATATAATACAATACAGCTGAATAACACAAAAAGAAGTAGAAATGTGGGAAATAGGGCTATAACTCACGAAACGACCGGTCGGGTTGTTACATCGTCAATGTATCTACATGTATTCTATAAATATATTTACTAATAAAACACTGTATTCACATGTATATAAGTGTATTTAGAATTATGTATGTTGTTGTATATATGATTAAATTGAAGAATAGTAAAAGTTGATTAACAATATACAACAACAACATACCTAGTAAAATTTTACTAGTAGGGCCTAGGAAGGGTAGAGTGTATGCAGACCTTATCCCTACCTCAGAAGGGCTGTTTTCGGGAGACCCTTGGCTCAACATAAGAGACTACTGAATAATAGTAAAAGCTAATTAACAATATATATTCAGAAAATCATGAATACAAATACAACACTGTATTCACATGTATATAAGTGTATTCTGAATCATGTATGTTGATGTACACATGATTACACTGAATAACCGTAAAAGGTGATTTACAATATGTACTCGCAAAATCATGAATATAATTATAGCAACATATAAATACACTGATTACACATGTATCATTATACTGCATATATACTAAAGAGGTTAAAAAAATTTAGCCTCTGAATTCTCCCCAACAACTATATTATGCTTTGTTTGGCCTTTGGGATTATCATGCAAGTTGGCCTCGGTTGATATTTGAATACCACCATCATGTCTCCCATTATATTTCTTTCTTTGATATACCCTTTCTATATTCTGATTTGCTTTAACATGTTCAGAAAGCTTTTTGAAATTTTCATTGATCAATGATCGTAGAGAAGTGAACTCGCCCATCACCTAATAATTACACAAACAATTAGAGAGGTTTGAAATATATAAGAAAGTTAATACATAATCCTTGAATGAATTTAGTTCCTGCCTCAAAGAAGATAAATCATCAAATTCAGAATCAGCTGGCTTCTTAACACTCAATACCGTTTCCTTAATTCAATCTTAGCAGTGGGAGGAATCTTGGATTGAGGTATTGCGGATACATGTGGTATTGGACTCTCTGTAGCTGAGGGATCAATTAGTTGTTGTTTGCGTTTTTTGTGAGGCAGTGATGAAGATGGACCAATGCTTGCATCATGTTTCTTCTCCGGCCGAAGAGGCGGTGTAGGACTAAAGTCATCAGAATCATCTTCATTGTTGTCTGTATGAAGAGGACTTTTGACTACATCAACGCTATCCGGAGGCACTTGAATAACAACAAGCTCACTAGCGATTGGTTAAATGTTGTTGTATTTCATCTGAAAATAGATATACACTCAAGGTAAATCACAGTTGTTGTATGATTACTATTGTAATCTGCTTTATGTATATGGGAAATTATGTATACACATGTATTCAATTGTATTGTATAAAAATGTACAACATTAAATTAAATGTGTAGCTGTAATATTGTACTATGTATTCTATTGTATTCCTGTTAATTGTGAAAACATGGACATAGATGTATGATGTATTCAACTGTATTTATTTTTTTAAGTTTAACATTATTTTTAATATCATAAACATATGTTGAATAAAATACCAGTCAATTAAATAATAATAAATTACCATATTTTTCTGATCGTTGAACATGTCGTTCATCAAGTAAGCATAAGTTGGCTGGTTGACAGTGGATTTCTAATTGAGCATTCTAAGAATCCGGTTATCAACTTGGAATGCAATTTGGGGGTCAACCTTTGAAATACACTTGTACAACCATACTTGCATAGCAAGAGGAATCACAGCTATCCCATAATACTTATTCTAGGAATCCATCTTCTTGCTAATAGATTTGATAAGGGCCCGGAATGCCTCCTTACCCCATGGATAACCAGAATATCTCTGCTATCGACCAAGTCATAATGTAGTCTTGGGATGGTTGTGCAGTTCTTCTCAGTAGATAATATGAATGTATGTATGAAATACAACACAATTATTTTAATGACATCTCCATCGTTGTCAATACCCCAATTCTTGTCATCAAAGCATTTCAACAAATCTTTCTTCTTGACATTCTTTGCACCGCTAAGTATGTATTCACAATCTTGTTAGGCATCCTTGTGCTAAACTCAAAATCTTCAGCGTCACTTACACAATCAAGACCAGTAACTACCACAAACTCCCTGATTGAAAAACATAATGTTGTACCATTCATATTAAAAATGAATCAACATAACTTTCTTCAAGCTGCAGAACCATGAAGCACCTGAGCAGTTGATGTTGAACGTCACAGTGCTTCATATCGAGGAACTTCCAAAACAAGTAGTACCAAATAATTTGTACTGATCTGGAGTAAAATTTTCTTTGAGGCCAGAGATTATGTCGGTGTTAGTATAGGAATTAATATGTGGTGATAAAATAGGCGGGTGTTTAGTATAGAGTTTTATTTCCTGCATACAAAAAAAATTAAAAAGATAAAATGTATGGTTGAAAATATAGATGAATACAGTTATGTTGAATACATAACTCATTCATGAAATACAACATAATGCACAGACAAATACCACAAAAACTGTGAATTATGGCAATGACTGTTGTTTTAAATACAACAGAATATAGTTGGCTTGAGAATACATATGAATACAATTAGGGAAAATACAAAACTAAATATAGAACAACTGGTGTATTTAAAAATGTTGTTGAATAAACTTAAATACATATAAATACATCTAACTACAACAGTCAAAAATCACTGTAAAAAAAATCGGTTTGGGCAATAACGAATACATATAAATACATCTATATACAGGAAGAGACAACCACCTTACAAGCTAATAGTCAATGTATGCGGACTCGAATACATATAAATACATCTACAATTACCTTTCCATTCTGTGTTTCCAAGCTAGTTCCTTTAGCGACCTCTTTTTCCTTAATCCCTGAAGCATCATCCATGAGTTTTCTGTTTCTTATTATAGCAATTCTTGAATGGTTTGGCTGTATTAATTCTATCAATGCCAATGACTGCACCATGGATTTGGCAAGTATTATGGGTTGTAAAATTAATGTTTATACGTCAGTTTATCTGGGGCTTTCCTTTAGGGCCAAATATAATAATCAGAGGTGTGTGGCAAGGTGTGATTGATAAATGTGTTAGGAAGCTGGCAGGTTGGAAGAAACAGTTCCAATCTTTAGGTTGGTATATTTCCACCGGTGAGTAGTGTTTCGGATGGGATACTCACTTAATGTTCTTATTCCCAATAAAGTTGAAACGAGGATAAATTCTTTAAGGAGAAAATTCTTATGGGAAGGAAGTGCTGGTAGGAGAAATTTTCATATGGTGAAGTGGAAAACGGTAATGTTGGATTAAAAAGGAGGGGAGCTGGGGGTTAAAAATCTAAAGATACATAACAAGCTCTTCAAGTGGTTATGAATGTTAAATAGTAATGGTTGGGAGTTACGGAAGGAGGTTGTTAACGTCAAATATGGCAAAAATGAAATTGGTGCCCCTATCCTGTGTTAATACCTAACAGATTAGCAATTTGGAACCAAATATGCGAATTATGGAATGAATTTCAGCAGTCTATCATTCTAATAGTTGGAAGTGGTGTTAAAATTAAATTTTGGACTGATATGTGGTTAGATGGTGGCAGGTTGAAGGATAGATTTCCGACTAGCTTGACTACAACTAGGAATTGTTTATTTGCTGATTGCTATTCAAATTCAGGGTGGCAGGTAATTGTTAATGATTGGGAAATTCTCCCAGCTATTAAGTACCTTAGAATTAGTAGCCTAGATGAAAGCAAAGTAGACTTGCGAGTCTGGCTTCCTAGCAAGGATGGAATTTTCTCAGTGAAAAATTGCTACTATCATCTGTTACTGAAACAATCAGGGCGAAAGGGAGGTTTAGTGGCCTAGGAAATGCTATGGAAATCAAGAGCTCCTTCTAGAGCTGCATGTTTTGGATGGCTGGCTACACACTGTGCATGTCTTGTGCAGGCTGCTTGGCAGAGAAGGGGCTTCTCCTTATGCAGCAGATGTCTTTTGTGAAAGATCTCAGGAATCTAGCAAACATCTTTTATTACTATGTGTGGCAGACTTGGATGCTCTTTTTGAGTGTCCAGTTGGTTATGCCTCAAAATACGACGAGTTTGCTGTTAAGTTGGCAAGGCTAGTGAATTGGAAGTAGAAGTAAACAGATCTGGGCAACTGTTCCATTTTTGTGCAAATATATGCTTACAAGAGTTGATTAATACAAGGATCATAAACAAAAGTTCAAGGCTCCCTAAGTACTGTTTCAGCTATTTCCTGGTGTAGAGTGATGCTTCAATCATGTTATATTTCACACTACAAAGAGTCTTAAAAGTATAAATACCTTGCATTTGTTATTTAGAAGTCCAAATATTAGGTTCAGTCGACCTTTCTTTTACTGAATTCGGGAACTAATATCAACTCTCTTCTATTCTTGGAAATCTTAATCATACACTTCCTATATAAGATTAATTGCTCACTGAAGTTTCTAAAGGCAAGTTTCAACCACTTCAATTTTGTACAACTCAAGCAAATATCCTACTAGTAGGTGAATGTACTATATAAATCATGGTCTAGGCATTAATATCCAAAATAATTCACCAGAAGCCACATCTTTGGGATTTCATTCGTTCTTGCTATTTTGCGTCATCTATACTATGTCTGAAAGCAGTCATTCAATTCATTTGAATGTAAAATGTGATAGGTCGTGGTGAATTGCACATTAGAGGAATTCATTTTTGCTGTTCTTATTTTTATGGAAGCAGTATAGTTTACCACCGGAGTTCTTTTTGACAAATTTAAGTATAATACTGTTTTACCAAAAAAGTGTTAAGCCTTTTCTTAAAACGAATCAATAATAAAATATGGGGTGAATTCTAATTAAATATAATATCTACTAGATCTGAAGGCTTAATGTATTGATGATATAGGACCGTTTCGGTTAATATTGAATGCCGATTATAATGCTCAATGATTGTCAATGAATGCGATAGAGAAAGCATGCAATGAATGTAGATAATGACAATGAATGTAATAAGGAGTTTTGTCACCCAAATATTTAGGTGACTTAAATGATTCTCCTTCCTAACAACAACGTGAGGTAATATAAAATGGAGGTGGACAAGAAATCCTTGGATCTTGTGAGTAAAAGTTATATATCGAATAAAGGAATCAGTGGATAAGACAAGCTTTTGTATATTCTTTGTAGTCAACCTTTACAATGTGTTCTTATCAGAAAAGTGAAGATCCTCTTTTTATTCTTTATTTCTTCCTATTTATAGGGGATATTCCTAAGAAACCCTAAAAAGTACAACCGAAGGAATATCCAATGGAATATTCCTTCTCTCTATTCTAAACTTATTATACCGTTACTTTCATATGTTCTTTACTCGACCTTGGCACTAATCCTCCTTAAGATGACTCCTCGCCATTGAGCCATGGTCGGCTTAGTCCTCGACCATTTCCATTTGCAGTTATTAAGTTCCGTCCAAATTTTGACCAATACAGTTAGTCCCTCTGCTTGTTCAGGTCGTGGTCTTGAACATCCTCGATGAGCGGATTCTATCTGCAACCGTTCAGAGAATATTTGGTCGTGATGGTTGGACCGAATCGGCCGAGGTCGAATTGGCGGCGGTTGTCAGTGGGGCTAAGATTGGTGTGGCTGACGTAGGATGGCGTCACTGCCACGCGCGTCATCATTACGCGTCTTCCCAATCCAGAGTCTGTGCTTCTGTTGCTTTGATTTTGGTGCCATTGACGGCTCTTTGCCTCGATTCTGATGTCACCTAATCCTATAAATAGAGGAGAGGGGCTTCACTTTCGAAACTTTCAAGACTTCCCATTTTGTATGCATATAGTCCTTCTTTGATCTTCTTCTCTGATATCCACTTCCGATTTCTTGCAGCTTCTTCAATTTCAGTTCCCGGTTTCTTCCCCGGTCGACATTTTCTCTTTTCTGGTCACTACCATGGTTTTCTGCTTCAATCAGTTACCCTAACAGCGCCTCAACTCTGTTTACTCCCCTAAACGGCTTCCTTGCCTATTGGTTTCAACCTTAGGATGGCATGGTCTGGGCTTACCTACTCTTAGCATATTTTCATGGCAAACTTTCTCAAGATGAATTTTATAACAGTACTATAACATGATGAACAATTATAATT
>ML381134.1:26149-41966 GCA_005239525.1 Nicotiana knightiana
TTCATCTTTTCTGGTCACTACCATGCTTTTCTGCTTCGTTCAGTTACCCTAACAGCGCCTCAACTCTGTTTACTCCCCTAAACGGCTTCCTTGCCTACTGGTTTCAACCTTAGGATGGCATAGTCTGGGCTTACCTACTCTTAGCATATTTTCATGGCAAACTTTCTCAAGATGAATTTTATAACAGTACTATAACATGATGAACAATTATAATTTGTAAGAGATTATAAGGAATATAGTAATTTAGCTATTCATAATTAAGAAATGATATACCTTTTCTTGTACCTGTTCTTGCTTATTTTCGGTATCTCCTTTTCCTTGATTCATAGCTTTCTCGATATTATATGATATGTAAGAGAGAATAGAGAGAGTTGTAGGTGAATTCTGATATGAATTGCTGATGCCTTTCATTCATTTTCATCTGCTATTTATAGATACAAAGAATGACTCTTACTATTCATGAACGACCTTTACTGTTCATGATTATGACTTAAAGTAAATGACTCTTACTATTCATGAACGACCTTTACTGTTCATGAGTATGACTTNATAAGGAATATAGTAATTTAGCTATTCATAATTAAGAAATGATATACCTTTTCTTGTACCTGTTCTTGCTTATTTTTGGTATCTCCTTTTCCTTGATTCATAGCTTTCTCGATATTATATGATATGTATCCTCCCGGCGGTGAGGAATCTATGGCTGAGGAGGAAGAAAGCTTCCCCACCGTGGAGGAAGTGGTTCCTAAGAATCCTTCAGTCATAAATGACTTCCCAAAAGAACTTGCTCCCGCTCCTTCTCATAAGCTTTCTGAGACGGGGTCGAGTGAAATAACTGACCTCCGGTCCAAATATCGCGTTCCTTCTCACATCGAAAGTGTTCCGGCATAGTACAGGTTCATCGGCCAGGATATTGTGCTTTCTACGTTTATCCATTCCTAATAGGTTATTCTCTTCCTCTCCCCCGGTTAGGGGAGGAGTTCTGTCGCTTTTACAATGTCTGCCCGGCACAGCTCTCCCCTTATTTATATAAAGTTTTTCTGATGCTGGCGAAGTACGCAGAGCTGGCCGGCTGTGAGGTCAATATCTGCCACCTGTTGCATCTATTCTCGCCCAGTTTTTATAGAGGCACATTGATACACATATGCCATCGTGGGACCATAGGGTTGGTAGCCGGGATGGATGATACGGTGAACCGGCAGTTCTGGCACAAATACTATTCATCAAGACCGAGCATTTAGTGGCGGATACGACCGGGTTCCTTGAGCAATGGAACTATAATCGTAAATATCTTGTCATATGTTCATTATTTTCTCTTTTCTTCCTCTTTTCCTTTCGCTCTTCGGCCTACTCACGTTTTCCCTATTTTCAGCTGAGAGGCGTTCACCTTCTCTCGTCTTTGATATTGAAGATTGGGTGGCTCGCATGTTACCCCACACCATAGGAATCCGCGATTAGGCGTCTTTCCACAAGTGCTTCGGACCCAAGGCTTCATCCCGTAAGTGTCATTTCTACCTTTCGACTTACCACCATTCACCATCGTCCTTTAACGTAACCTTCCTTTGGTGCTAGGTCGGCGAGCTTCCAAAGAGGCGAAGGCTCCAGTGCTCGCATTTCGCCAGGCGGTGACCTCAGCTGGGATGCAATTTGCTCTAGCTGAGTTTGCACGAGGAGGTAAGACTCAAGCTCCTCCAATGAGGGATTCCGCCCCTCAAGATATTGTCGTGCCAGAAGAGATCTCTTCTCAGCCTATCTTTCATCTTGTTGACGAGTCATCTCACGGAGAGGAGGCATCGCCGAGGAAAAGACGAAGGGTGGAGACTGGGAAGGCCGTTGTCGCTGATGATCCGGAAAGAGTCATTGCTTTGGAAGCGAAATCAGTGCCTTCACCAGACGTGGAGGCCGTTTCTGTGGCGGATGCTGCCATGGAGAAGAGGCCATGTGAGGTTGAGGGGGTTCGTGGTAGCGGAGAGCTTATGCGGGCCGCTGAAGGTGGCTCATCATCAGCGGCTGGGAGAGGTAGAGTTGTTCCCTGCAGGGGACGACGACTCTGGCTCAGACATCGACCCTGAGGAGGTACGGACTTTTTCAGAGAGGGTTATTCGCGTGGAGATAAGGACGGAGGGTCCTAATTGGCATATAGTCATTCTCGTGAGCTATAACTTCCTGGTCGACTCAGAACAGGCGGCGCCGTCCTTTGCTTCTTTGTGTGCGGAGGCTAAAAATAGGACTTTACTGACGCTAAATGATACAGACCTGTCTTTAGGCATATGGGGCATGGCCTTGCGGGTGAGTTTTCACTTCTTTCCTCCTAAGTTTATATGTTTCATAAGTGTTGTTTTACTTTGGCTGACTTGCTTTCCTTTGCACGTCAGACTCTCATCTTGGAGATCGAGCGCGACCGGCGAGAGGAGGAGAGGGTGACTCTTTATAGGAGGATGAAGTCTAAGTATAGAGAATACCGTGCCAAGTATTGGAAGATGGCCAAAATTGTTGGCGAGGACGGCCAGTTCCAAGTGTTGTGTGATGAGATTGGGTGGAAGGACAAGGAACTGAAGGAGAAATATGAGGAGATCATGAGAGCCATCGGCCGATGCAGCGTGTTGGAGGAAACGCTAAGGTCTAAAAAGGATGAGCTCGAATTAAGTAAAGGGGTAATGACCGAGAATACAGATCTCCAGGCGCAAATGGCGTCCCTAAAGGTCGAGTTTGAACAAGATGAGGCTAGGATCGTCGACTTGAGGGCGGAATTGAGCACTAATGTTGCAGAGCTGAATCTAGCGGATAGGACCAGGATGGCCTCCGTGGCGGAGGCAGCAGTTTTAGAGGGTTCCCTATGTGTGTGTAGGTCCAAACGGGCTAGTGAGGCGGAGACGTCGGTGCTCAAGGTGGCGAGGTTAGAGGAGTGGGTCGAGAGTTTGGAGGAACGGGCTAAATGAGCAGGTCGTCGACCGAGAAGGAACAACATATGGCCCAAACTTCTACCGATCCAAGTGTATCACGAGAGTTGTACGAGATGTGGGTACACGCTGAGGCTTAACTTGACGTGTACAGGTCTTTCAAGGCTGCCGGGAAGGTTTCCGAGATGGAGCTTGAGGGCGTTCGTGTCAAGGCACATGCAACTTGTGAAGCTTGTGGTTACGATCCAGGTACCCCCGGCGAGGACGATGATGACGACGCCGTAGATGGGCTTGCCTCTGATCCTTGGTATGATGATGGGTATGCTGATGGGGATGATGCGACGTGAAGCCTTTGTACTTAGTTTTTTGCATTGCTACTTTTGTGAGGGAGTCCTCGAGCCTTTTGTTAAAAGTACTGTAATCCAACAATTGAAATGGAACGATTGCCTTTTTGCTATGTACTTTCGGATTCTCGTTCCCTTTTTCCTCTCGTTTCGCGATGTGGGGAAGCCCCTGATTTTTTGGCTGTTTACATGTAATGTTGATTTTTGCGGAGTCGAACATAGACCGACTTGAGGTCGAATATAAGTTATCTCGAACGAGGCCGAGGTTTGATTGATTCGAGCGAGTCGAATGTAAAGTGATTCGAGCGAGGTAGAATGTCAAATAATTCGGGCGAGGTCGAATGTCGAATAATTCAAGCGAGTAAAATGTAAAGTAATTCGAGCGAGGTCGAATGTAAAACAATTCGAGCAAGATCGAATGTAAAATAATTCGAGCGAGGTCGAATGTAAAATAATTCGAGCGAGTCGAATGTAAAGTAATTCGAGTGAGGTCGAATGTAAAATAATTCGAGCGAGGTCGAATGTAAAATAATTCGAGCGAGGTCGAATGTACAATAATTCGAGCGAGGTCCAATGTAAAATAATTTGAGCGAGGTCCAATGTAAAATAATTCGAGCGAGATCGATTGTCAAATAATTCGAGTGAGGTTGATTGCCAAATAATTCGAGCGAGGTCGAATGTACAATGTAGAACGATTTGGTGGAGTTGTACAAAAATGCTGCATGTTGCTTTGTTTATTCATTCATTGGAGAATATTACATGTTTCTGTTTGTTCCATACAGACATTTGAGAAGTTCCAGTCTACCTAGTCCCTTCATCGTTCGCCCTGGAGAAGTAGTCGATAGGCGGAGCGATGAATCATATACTTGAACTTTGAGATGTCCCTTTCATCGCCTCATTGAAAACCTCCCCGATAAAACCCAATTGGGATAAAACCTGGGTGAGGGAAAAAGAGTAAGACTTGGAGGACGTACGTTCTCAGAAGTTGAAGTATTTGAGGTGGGCAACGTTACAATTTTTTGGTAGTAGGTTTCCCTCCATTGTTTCTAGCTGGAATGATCCTTCGTTTGCTGCTGCCATGATTTTGTATGGCCCGTCCCAATTGGTTCCTATTTTACCTTTTCTTGGGTCTTTGCTCGCCTGTGTTTTGGCCTTGAGTACATAGTCCCCGACTTTGAGTGGTCTAAATTTGACCTTTTTGTTGTAATACCGTTCTGCTTGCTGCTTTTGGGCTATTATGCCATGTCTCTTTGCTCCTCTGCTTCGTCGAGGTTTTGCTTTTTGTTCTCGTTGTTGCTTGGTCCGCTCTCATTGGAGTATCTCAAACTTGGTTCCTCGACCTCGACTGGTATCACTGCGTCAGTCCCATAGACTAGTGAATATAGCGTTTCTCTTGTGCTTGCTTTTGGCGCGGTGCGGTATTCCCGTAGTACTTCTGGTAGTAGTTCCGACCATAGTCCCTTGACGTCTTCGAGATTCTTCTTTATGATGTTTAGTATTGTTTTGTTGGAGGATTCGACTTGGCCGTTGCCCGCAGGTTAATATGGCATGGAGAGTATTCGCTTGATGTGCCATTTCTCGAAGAATTCCAAGGTCTTTTTCCCGGTGAATTGGGGTCCGTTGTCACAGCTGATTTCTTTGGGGATGCCGAAGCGGCATATGATCTTCCTCCATATGAATGCGATAGCTTCTTGTTCGCGTATTTGGGCGAATGCACATGCTTCTACCCATTTGGAAAAGTAATCAGTTAAAACCAAAAGGAAACGCACATTACCTCGTCCAGCTGGAAGTGGTCCAACGATGTCCATTCCCCATTTGATGAATGGGCATGGTGATGGACTAAGTGGAGGTGCTCGCCCCCTTGGTGTATCATAGGAGCATATTTCTGGCACTGCTCGCACTTATTGACAAAGTCGGCGGCTTCCTTTTTCATGGTGGTCCAATAATAGCCTGCTCATACGAGGCATCTGACGAGGGCTCGGTTTCCAGTATGGGTACCACAGTGGCCTTCGTGTACTTCCTCGAGGACGCGTCTTGTTTGGTTTGTCCCTAGGCATTTTCGCCAAACGTTCTTTATATAGGTCGTGATTGATGATGTTGTATCTGGCTGTCTGCATTCGAAGCTTTTTGGCTTTTTTTTTTTGTCTGATGGGAGTATTTCCTTCTGCAAATATGTTAAAATACGGTTGCGCCAGTCCCAAGTTAAATTTACAGAGTGTACCTCAAGTTGTTCTATTGACGAGTGGAGGAGGGTAACCACGTTTTCTTTTCCACTTATGTTTTTGGTTGCTGCTGCTAATTTGGCGATGTCATCTGCCTCGATGTTTTGTGCTCGAGGTATCTGGCCGAGTTGGCATTTGTCGAATTCTAGCAGTAGTTTATGAATTTCTGCCTGGTACTTTTTTAGCCTCTGCTCTTTGATTTGGAAAGTACCTGTGACTTGGTTGACAACGAGTTGTGAGTCGCATCGGAGGACGACTCGTCGTGCTCCATACTTGAAAGCTAGCTTTAGTCCTGCAATTACGGCGTCGTACTCGGCCTCATTGTTAGTCATATCGGGGCACCGTATGGACAGGCGGATAACTTTGCCTGTTGGGACCTCGAGTACGAGTCCCAGTCCAGATCTTGACGCGTTGGAAGCGCCATCGGTGTATAGGACCCATAGGTCGGGTAACCTGGGAGAGGCACGAGAAGTTTCATGTTCGACCTCAAGCATTATTTTGGCACTGAAAACAGCGACGAAGTCGGCGAGTACCTGCGATTTTATCATTGTTCACGGCTTATATGTTATATCGTGTTCGCTCAGTTCTATGGCCCACTTGGCCAATCTCCCTGACAGCTCGGGTTTATGTAGGATGCTCCTTAGGGGGAAAGTTGTGACCACCGATATGGGGTGGCATTGAAAATATGGTCTAAGCTTTCGTGAAGCTATGACCAATTCTAGGACCAACGTTTCGAGGTGGGGGTACCTCGTTTCAGCGTCGACCAGGGTTTTGCTAATGTAATAAATTGGAGATTGCGTACCTTTGTGTTCACGGACCATCACTGCGCTTACTGCGACCTCTGATATGGTAAAGTATATCAGGAGACGCTCGTCGGGTTCTGCTTTGGCGAGTAGCGAGGGCGAGGACAAATATTCATTTAGTTCTCTTAAGGCTTCGATGCATTCCGAATTCCACTAGAGTCCGTTGTCCTTTTTGAGTACGTTGAAGAATTTGTGGCATCTGTCATAGGATCGTGAGATGAACCTAGACAGGGCAACTATACGGCCGGTTAAATTTTGTACTTGTTTCTTGCTGGTCAGTATCTCAGGTATTCCCTCGATAGCTTTGATCTGGTCGGGGTTGACCTTGATGCCTCTTTGTGATACTAGGAAATCGAGAAACTTTCCAGAGGTCACGCCAAAGGCACACTTTTTGGGGTTCAGCTTCATGTCATATCGTCTTAGTATATCGAAGGCTTCCTTCAGATGGTCGATGTGATCTTCCTTTATTTTTGATTTGACCAACATATCATCTATATAAACCTCAATTGTTTTACCGAGTTGATCCTTGAACATTTTGGTGACCAGTCTTTGATAAGTCGCCTTTGCGTTCTTCAACCCAAACGACATGACTCTTTAGTAGTACATCCCTTGGTGGGTAATGAAAGTGGTCTTTTCCTGGTCCTCCTCCTCCATGAGTATTTCGTTGTAACCTGAGTAGGCGTCCAAGAAACTTAACAACTTGTGCTCTGCTATTGCATCGATGGGTTGATCGATATGAGGTAACGGAAAGGAGTCCTTTGGGCATGCTTTGTTTAGGTCCGTGAAATCCGCACACATTTGCCACTTCCCATTTTTCTTCTTTACCATGACCACGTTGGCGACCCATTTGGGGTATTTTGACTCTCGGATGGAGCCGTTGGCGAGTAGGTTTTCCACCTCATCGCGGACAGCTTCGTTGATGGCGGCGTTGAATTTTCTTCTTATTTTGTCTTACCGGAGGGTAGAGTGGATCGACGTTCAACTTATGTGTGGCAATGTCTTTCAGGATACTTGGCATATCTACATGGGCGAAAGCAAACAGATCGGCGTTGTCAATTAAAAATTTATGAAATTTACCTGGTTCTGAGAGTTTATGGCCGATGTAGGCTTTTTGCTATGGTCGTTGCTGCCGAGTTAGACGGGGTCGAGGTCTTCTACCGTTGACCATGTGGCTTCCACGACGTCAGGGTCCTTGATGACGTCTTTTTGTTCTCTGAGTTCAGGCCTCGACTTCAGTGAGTGTTATGCTCCCGAGCCCACTTCCTTTAATTGTTGAGTATATGTGCAATCCTGGGCGATGCGGTAGCATTCTTGAGTTGTGCGCTGCTCCCCGCAGATGCTGAATATTCCCCACGGTCTAGGGAACTTGATCACTTGATATAAGCTGGACGGGATATCCCGCATGGTGTGTATCCAGGGTCGCCCTATGATGGAGTTGTAGGTTGTGTCCTGGTTCATGACATGGAACATTGTCTCTAGGGTGACGCCACGGGTAGCGTTATTTCTCTTGAGGTTCGCTCAACTACATTGTTAAAACTTGTTAGTGTTATTCAGTGTGGTATTATCTTGTCCTCGAGTCTCATTTGTGCAAGGACTCGGGGGTGGATAATACACGCGCTGCTCCCGTCGTCTACCATTATTCTTTTTACATCAGTATCTGAAATACGTAAAGTAATGACAAGAGCATCAAAGTGAGGAAAGGTCAACCATGGGTATCTGACTTATCGAAGATGATACTGTCTTCGAGGTCATCATACCGTTCATGGGTGATCGATCGCTTCAGTTTATGTGTAGTGGTGAACTTTACGTGATTGATTGCTGCTTCGTCGCCTCTACCGATGATAATTTGGATGGTGCGGGTGGGGGAGGGTGGCTTTGGAGGACCTTGGTGTTGCTCTCGTTAGTGGCCGAAGTTGGCTCTTCCTCAATCGCTCATCAACTCCTTTAGGTGTCCCTAGTGAAGCATGTTCACCAATTCTTACCGTAGGGCTATGCAGTCTTCGGTCTTGTTACCTCGCTCCTGATGAAACTCACAGAGGGCGTTCGATTTTCTAGTACTTGGGTCAGACTTCATCTTTTGTGGCCACTTCACCTTCCGGCCGAGCTATTCTAGTGCGTAAACTATTTCTGAAGGGGACACATAGAAAATGTGAGTAGATAGAAATGGATACATACCTCTTTCATTTTATTGAGTCCCTGTATGCGGCCTGGACGGTCCTTCTGTATGGAGGGGAGATAGTGGTATGGCCGTTCTGACATATGGTTGGTGCATGTCCCGGTTGAGGCGTGGACCTGAATGGTCTCTTTGGCCGTCATTACGACGGTCTTTCCTCGACTCCATTTGGATTGACGTTAGCCATTGAGTTGGACCATTGAGGTCGTCCTCATCTGCTCTCACCTCGGCGCAATAGGCATTGTGAATTTCTTCCCAAGTGGTGGGAGGATATTTCATTAGTCTGCTTAACAACTTTTTGGTCGCCCTCGACCCATTCCTGTTCAACCCATTTTGGAAGGTTGCCACTGCCATCCCTTCTGATACGTTTGGCAAGCTCATTCTAACTCTGTTGAACCAGGAAAGGAAGTCCCTAAGTCCCTCGCTAGGCGATTGTCTAACGGCGAATTTGTCATTCACCATGGCCTCCGCCTTCTTAGCCCCGGCGTGGGTGGTGACAAACTTGTCGGCCATTTCTCGAATGTTGTTATTGATCGTGTTAGTAGTTGTGAGTACTATGCTAAGGCTCCCCCTGTTAGGGTTTCACCGAACTTCTTCAGCAACACTGATGGTACCTACTCCTTTGAGAGGTCGTTGCTTTTTACTACTGTGACGTAATGAATGATGTGTTCTTCGGGGTCTGTTGTGCCGTCATATATCTTCAAATATGGTGGCATTTTGAAGGTCTTGGGTACGACATGTGGGGCTGCCTCCTCGCTGTAAGGTTGTTCGACGAACCGGCCGATGTCCCGTTTTGGTAGCAGTTTCTGGGTGCCAGGTATCTTATCAACCCTTTCTTGATGCTCGCTCATTTGGTCGCAGCAAACTTTGTTCTCGTTTTCCATTTCTTCCATTTTCTTCAGAATGGCTGCAAGTGCGTCATTACCTGCATCGAAAGTAGTGTGAGTGTTACCTATTGGGAGAGGAACGGGTTGCTCGTTAACGGCTGTTGTGGCGTCCGCTCGTGCGGCGCTCTGATGTTTTAGACGTCAATAAAACACAAGAAGATAAGTTACTTTGTGTGGTACCCAATTTTCGAGTGCTATCTCAAAAGAAGAATCTGGTTCTTCTTGATGTACTTACTTCTACTGTTGCAGAATATTAAAAGCAGTAAAGTAAAAACACATAGATTTTTACGTGGAAAACACCTGGCTCAAAAGGTGAAAAAACCACGACCTACTCCTCAGTAGGATTTGCTCAAACTCTTCACTAAAAACTCTAAGCCAAACGGACTTACAAAATAATCTCTTTTGTAATCCTAGGACTAACTCTAATCCATTTGTAGTAACTAGCCCCTAGCTAATTTCTACAAGCCTCAAGTTAACTCTAACTTGAACATTGCGTACCTATTACAATTGCTTCTATGAAAGCTGAGATACAATATTAAAACTCTTACTACAATCAACTAGACTCAATAATTAATCAGATGGAACTGGTTCTTCTAGTTGAACTATAGCCTTTTAATCGCACAATGATTCTGCTATCAAAATAACTCTGGGAACTTTGCTTTCAGACTTTGATTAACTTCAGCTTTTGTGCGTGTAGAATTCCAGCAGAAATACATCAAGTATTTATAGAGTCAGTTGAGCTTGTCGTCCAATTCTAGTCCAACTCTACCTGGGTGAACAAATTCGTACCAAACTCAACTTCCTTTCTTTTGTTACTTTCCTTGCTGAATTCGACTTCAATCTTCTCATCAGTTTGCAACCTTTTCGCATTAAGAGACAATCTCTTGGTTCATTGATATTTTACATTCACAAATATCTCCTATGCATATACGGTTCATGTGCCAGCTATTCAGTTCAAGATGTGTGCTCTGATGGACCTGGTTCAATTGGTCAGCTATTTGTCAATCTTCAAAACTATGCAGTGACATGGGTCAGCAAATTTCCCCTTTTTGATGATGACAAACTCTGTGCGTAATCCTGTATACACTTCAAACACTTTGTATGGTTTTAAGCATTAATCATTGAGAATATAGAGAATCCAGGTTCATTAGGTTATAAATATCACTTTGAAAAAAAACAATTTTTTGAAAAAGTTCCAGCACATATCTTCCCCCTTTTGGCATCATCGAAAAGTTTACAAAATGATATACTTACCAGATTTATTAATTATTACTCATGGCCATTGAGGCAACTACAGGTGCAAAGCATGATTAATAAACACATGAAGCCAATAAATGTTAGCTAACTAAGAAATTGAGACAAGTCAATAACTAGAAGCAAAATTCATTGATTAGTAAAGATTATCAACCACCATACATAAAAACAAAAACAAACCAACCATGAGCAAAAAACAGAGTAAAAATAACTGAAACTGAATAACTGGTCTAAAGAGGGGTTTTGGAAGCTCTGGAAAGACTAAGGATGGGAAGGTGCAGAGGAGGTTGTGGTCTTGGATTGTAGGAGAGAAAGCATCTGCTGAAGAACACCCTCGTTCTTTTCTTTCTCCTTTGCTAATTCAGCCCTAAGAGCATCCCGCTCGGCTTCAACCTCAATCACACGAGACTTCAAACGAATGATCTCCATATCCTTAATCTCGTTTTCCTGCACCAGAGTTCTAACTTTGCTATTGACTGGTTGCTTCCTAGATGAACCAGGTTCATCCACAGGAACATTGACATTGTAGTCACATGTCAGCAAAGTTTCCTTCCCAAAATAGTCTTTGGCAGTAGCGATCTCAGCCTTCTTCACTGGAACCCCAAAATGTGCAAGCACTGCTGTCAGAATGAAGCCATATTGGAATTGTGTGTGCTTTGGTTCCATTCACAACTCTGTCCAAGAGATGGATGATGAAATCTGACCAATTTATTTGCTTTCCCCTGTACAAGCACTCCATCAAGGTAAGATCCATATAATATGCAATGTGCCTTCTTTCTTGTCTAGGCAGTAGGAACTTGATGACGAACTCGAAGAGTAGCTTGTGCTCTGGCTTCATTTCACTCTTGTAAACCGGCCTGGGTTCAATCTCCTTCTCACTATCACTGAAGAATCTGGTGATGTTGATTGTTGAGGCCAACCCATCTAGATTAGGCAATCTTTGCCTTGTGTAGTCCTCATAGCCAACAACTGGTATGTTCAAAATAACGCCCAGTTCTTTAGCATCAAAGGGAACCTCAATTCCTTTCACCATGGAGGTGACCCTGCCTTCCTTGACAATGGCATTTCCCATGAATTCTATCAACTCAGCTCATGCCAGCCTACCTTCCATGCGGAGGACCATGTCCTTCCAACCCTGCACCTCCAGAGTTTCCAGTAGATATTGCATTACAGGCTCCTCTAGATCCTTCATCAGCTTACCCTTAAGTATTGTTCTCTTTCCAAACATGGTAACTCTGTCAGTCACCTCTCATATTTCCTTCTCCTCTCCATCCAGTCTGCATCATCATCATCTTTCTCAACAATTTTCACTTTCTTTGGCTTGGCCCTGGTCCTCTTAATAGATCTTTTTGGTGTGACAGCCATTCTAACTGACTTATTTGAAGAAGACTTAGCATTTATGGGTTTTGGTGTCTCAGCCACACGTGGAGCAGGCTGCTCCTCCTGTTGGACCAGGTCCAACGTCGTCTCTTCAATCTCAATAGCCTCAGCATGCTCTCCAACTTTTGCTTTTCCTTTTGATACCCTTTTCTTCTTGCTCTCTTTCAAAGCCTTTACCAATTTCTTTTCTTCATCTCTCACAGTGCTACGAGTAGCTCTTACTTTTGGAGCAGGAACATCAGCAACTTCAGAAATTTTTCTTTTCTTTGAAGGAACTGGGTGAGTTGCCTTCTTGGGCTTCTGAGTCCTTCTTTTCTTGGGGTTATAGGACTCCCCTAGTTTCTTCAGCCTTTCAGCCAATGTTTCTTCCCCAGATGAACCAGGTTCATCTGTTCCTTTCTTCAGACTTGCAAGACCTGCTGCAGCTTCCTCAACAATGCTTCCCCCTAAATATGTGACGTTTTGTCCAACAGTTTCAGGAATGGGACCACAGATAACCAGTGTGGTACCATCCTCCCCATATCCCCTCACAACTTCTTTTCCCTCTCTCTCAAGAATTCTTTCTCTTCTACCACCCCTCTGCCTTCCAGGTACTTCAACATCAATAACAGACCCAACCAACATGAATCTTTTATCAGCAGAAGTAAATTCAGAATTGATTTCAAGATTACCTTTTTCATAACTGGTTGAACCAAATGCATCTTCCTCATTGGCTGATTTGAATCAGTTTTGGGTTGTGTAGTATGAGTTGAACTTAGTTTGAAGGTAGCTTTATGAAGAGAAGAGTAATGATGACCTTTTATAAGATTTGGCTAGGGATATTTCAACCTGTAGAATTTGTACTCAAGTAGGAGTCTAATTGCCGAAGGACTGACTTGATTAGACATTTAATTTCCCCCTAACCTATGCTAATTAAGTGAAGATTGGACTTCTTGAAACTGGTTTAATTTGGGTGATTACGAAGTATTTGAATTTGAACCAATTATGGAAAGAATCCTGCTCATGTATGACTATAATTGAATTAATATATGGAGAAGAGTATGTACCTTGTCAGTCAGATGAATCAGCATGGATGAACCAGGTTCATCCTGTTAGAAATCTTTAATTGCCTCAATTTACAAAGATAGATAGACATTATTAGTATCCAGGGACTCATATTAATACATGTCACAAGAGTATGGCAATAAAGACATGATGCTGAGCAATTATTAATCTGATTAAGTACCTAATTAAAATTTTCTAGCCAAATTTTTTTTTCATTTTTATAATTTTTTTTTCAATCAGGTGATCTTAATTATCCCTAATTCCAGCCTGTTTCTCTAAAAATGCTCCCTACTAAGTGCTTTAGTGAATATATCAGCAATTTGATGATCAGTAGCACAAATTCGATTGAGATCATTCCTTTTTCATAGTTATCCCTTAGGAAATGGTGCCTAACATCTATGTGCTTAGTCTTTTTGTGATGAATCGGGTTCTTCGTCATACTAATAGCACTACTGTTATCACAAAAAATAGGAATGCATCCCGCATCAATACCAAAATCCATGAGTTGTTGCTTGATATATAGCAACTGGGCACAATATGAGGCTGCAACCATATATTCAGCCTCAGCAGTAGACATGGCTACTGAATTTTGTTTCTTGGTAGCCCAAGACACAAGGCATGAACCCAGAAAGTGAGCCATACCTGAAGTACTTTTTCTGTCAACCAAGAATCCTGCATAATCAACATCAGCATATCCTACAAGGTCGAAATTACTACCTTTAGTATACCAAAGGCACAAATCAGTGGTGCCTTTCAAATATCTAAAAATAATCTTTACTGCAGTGAGGTGGGAATCCTTTGGATTTGCCTGAAACCTAGCACACAATCCACGCTGAACACATATCACTTCTGCTGGCAGTGAGATATAATAGAGACCCAATCATCCCTCTGTATAGCTTCTGATCAACAGATGAACCAGGTTCATCCACATCCAATTTTGTAGTTGTGGCTATGGGAGTGTCTATTTCTTTTGAGTCTTCCATTTTAAACTTCTTTAGCAATTCTTTCACATACTTTTGTTGGTGGATCATTGTTCCATTTGGGTTATGCTTAATTTGCAAGCTTAAGAAAAGTTTAGCTCACCTATCATACTCATCTCAAACTCAATTCCCATTAGCATAGCAAATTCCTTGCTCAATTTTTTAGAAGTCGCCCCAAATATAATATCATCCACATATATTTTCACAACCAGGAGATCCTTACCCTTTTCCCTTAAGAACAAGGTACTATCAATTTTGCCTCGTTTGTACCCATGTTCTAGTAGGAATTTTGATAATCGTTTGTAGCATGCTCTTGGTGCCTGTTTGAGACCATATAGAGCCTTGTCAAGTTTGAGTACATGGTCAGGTGACTCCTTGCTTTCAAAACCTGGAGGTTGCTTGACAAATACATCTTCCTTCAGATAGCCATTGATAAAGGCACTCTTAACATCCATCTAATGAAGAGTGAATTCTATGTGTGCAGCAAATGCTATAAGAAGTCTGATTGCCTCCAGTCTTGCCATAGGGGTAAATGTCTCATCATAGTCAATTCCTTCTTCTTGACTATATCCTTGAACAACTAATCTTGCTTTATTCCTTGTAACAGTTCCATCATCATCGAGCTTGTACCTGAAGACCCACTTGGTTCCAATCACTGATCTATCTAGTGGCTTGGGTACCAAGTGCCATACTTGACTTCTTTCAAACTGATTCAGATCTTCTTGCATGGCATTTACCCAATCAGCATCTTGTAGGGCTTCCCAAATGTTGTTTGGTTCGATCATGGATAGAAAGGCATCAAACGCACACAGATTTTTCAAGGATGATCTTGTTTTGATTCCGGATGCCAAATCGGTTATGATGTTCTCAAGAGGGTGAGAACTCTGATATCTGCGTGGTTTAAGTACCAGCTGTTCATTCCTAGACGATTCTATGGTGTCTTGTTGCTGTGAAGCAGGATCAGGGCCAGGTTTCATATGTTGAATTCTCCCTGTCATGATGCTTTGGATAGTTGAACCTGGTCCATCACATGTTCCACCTTCCATGCTTGCTTCAATGTGATCATTGCTTCTTACCAGTCCAAGCTCCTCATCTTCAGGTTCCTGTCTCTCAGCAAGAATGTTAGTTTCATCAAAGACAACATGTATACTTTCTTCTACACACATAGTTCTTTTATTATACACTTTATAAGATTTTCTATGTGATGAATATCCCAAGAATACTCCGTCATCACTTCTGGTGTCAAATTTTCCTAGGGGATCTTTGCCATTATTATGTACAAAACACTTGGATCCAAAAGCCATAAAGTGGGATATGTTGGGATTTCTCCCTTTAAGTAATTCATAGGGAGTTTTCTCTACCAGAGGTCTNTTTCATAGTGAAGTTTTCATACTGAGAGTATAGTAGAGTACCTCTTGACCTTTTTACCTGAGGTGTTCCTTCATGGGCTACTTGCAAGGTATCCCAGATCTCTTTGGCAGTGGTGCAACTTTGGATTCTGTTGTACTCGTCTGGACCTAGTCCACACACTAGCCACTTTTTGGCCTTTGCATTCTTCTCCCGTTTCTTCAGATCCTCAGCAGTGCAATCAGCTCTAGTCTTTGGTATATCTGTACCTTCAGCAGTCTTCATCATGGTAGCTAGAGGACCATCAGTGACCATGTCCCAGCGTTCATAGTCTTCTCCAATTAGGTGGTCCTTCATCCTATTTTTCCATCAAGAGTAATACTATCCATTGAAGAGTGGTGGCCTTGAAGTTGATTGACCTTCCCAATTTCTAGGTGGTGCACTCATCTTGATCTTCTCCAAGGTGTTAGCCTTTCAAGGATA